>VZRW01012176.1:499785-519730 GCA_013398125.1 Aegotheles bennettii
GCCTGGGACAAGGGATAACCAGGGCAGAGAAAGGAGGGCTCTGCCACGATGAGGGGTGCCGGGGCTTGGGGTCTGGCTGGGGAAAGGGATACCAGGACGTGGGGGGTCTCTGTGGGGATGCCCTGAGCTGGGGGTCTGCCTGGACTAACTGATACCGGAGCGTGGGGGTCTCTCTCGGGTAAGCGATACCAAGATACGGGGGGGGTCTCTCTGCGGTGGGGGATACCAGGACTTGAGGGGCTCTGGGGTGAGGGATGCTACGGACTCGCGGGGGCTCTGTGGGGGTGTCCCCAGGCTGATACGCGACTGTGCAGAGGCTCCTGGTGCTTCTCCAGGGCTGGAGGCTTCTCCCCCTCCATGCTGCCCCCAGACTTGCTCCCCGAGTTCCTCCAGCTCCTCCAGTCCTACCGCTTACAGAGCAGACACCGGTATCGCAATCATCACAAAACGCTGTTTTGGGGTTTTTTTTTGAGTATGACTGTGCTGCTTTTTTTCCTCAATAGCAACCCGTTGCAAATGAGTCCTCTGTTGTTGTTGTTGTTGTTGGTTTTAGGCTCGAGATTTACTTTGGTTGTGAAAATATTTCTCTTTTTTTTTTTCCCTAAAGAAGTTATTTAACCCAAAGCATTGCATCACTCTTAAGTAAAATGATTTTCTTAGTGTTTGCTTTGGATTATTAACGCAGCGCTTGCATTCCTTCAACGGTTTACATGTCTTTTGTAACCATCCCAAGTTGCACTCCCAGCAGCAGATTACTCTGTGGCTGCCCAGGCTCCCTGTCCAGACCTCACTGAAGTCCGTGGCACAGCTCGTAGGCATTTCTCTGGATATCAGATCGGTTCCTAAGACTGATTAATTTTCAGAGCAGGGAGTGTGAAGGATTTTTTATATATATATATTTGAGAATTTCAAGTTCCTTATAAGCAGAAATATTTCTAGCAATGGAGGACCAGCTCGTATAAGTCTGTTGTGAGAGTTGTGGCTACGCCTTTAAAGCATAATTAATCTGTTAAATAAAGTAATTGTGAAGCGCTGAATAATAGTAGATCAAGGACAAAGCAGATTCAAAAAGTAAAAATAGATTTGAACTAGAAAACATTACTTTGTTAACTGTTGAAGTGCATTTCTGTTTAAACCGCCTTGATGCATTTTTGGTTTCTGATGAATGGGCAAATCTCAGACAAGAGCTGGCATAGGTGCTCCCATCCCCATCCTCTGAACCTGAAAGGTGCTTTTTCTTTGCAATTTAAGAACTTGATTCAAAACTTCCTTGCTTCAGTGGTGGTTCATGAGCTGACTTCAGTTGGCTTTGGAGCTGGCATGTCACCTGGGACTATTTCCTCAAGCTGAATTTCCCACAAAACTGTGTTTAAATGGGGTGCTGGAGAGGAATGTCTGCTCTGTGCTGTCCTGTGAGCATTAGGAGTGTTGGTGTGAATTACACACTAGAGATAAGGTGTGGGCAGGAGAATTTGTGTTGAATGCTTTAAAAATTTGTCATACATTTTTGCAAAGGAAGCCTTAAAAGTTCTGCCAGATGTGTAGATGTGTGTATGAGTTTTAAAAAGAAATGGGTTCAGGGCAGTGTTTTAGATCCCCTTGCTTGCTAGGACATCCTCAGACCTGTTTTGCAGCTGAGTGGTACTTCACTCCAGGACCAGTCCCACGGAGGTGGATGGGGTTTGAGATAGAACTGAGGTGAAAAGGGGGCCAGGAGCTGACTGGTGAGGAACAGCAGTGGGTGTCAGCATGCTGGGGACAGCCAAAATCAAAACCTGCAGTTTTTTGTGACTAGGGCAAAAGCAGACCATCAGAGTGGTGTTTCTTTGGGTTTTTTTTGAGAGAAAGAGATGTTAGAAAGTAAGCATTATCTACCTGGCAGGCTGCAGGGGTAGTTTCACAGCCATATTAGTCTTATAAGTAAATAATTTGTATTTGGGCTCTCCTGTCTGCTTCGTTAAATGTGTGTTTGGGAGGAGTGCTGCCCGTTTGGCTAATCCACACTATTTAAAGGCTTGACCCTAAAGCAACAGCTTCTCTCTCAATTACTGGCTGATCTGTAAAGATGTGTTTTGATCTGGCTTCTGCTGGGTGAACTAGTGTAATATTTATCCAGCAGAGTACAGTCTGATGGCATTTGTCATGTAAATCCCAAGGTGAGAGCTGTAAGCTTTTCTCCTCAAGCGAATATTTGTGCTGGTAACGGGATCTTCCCCAGAGCCATTATCTTTTATGTACATTTTTACAAGTTGCCTGTTTATGCACTGCTGACCAGTGCCTTTGGTCTATCACTCCTGCTGTCAGACATTAAAAGAGAAGTGTGTTAATTAAGCTTACCTTTGGGGTGTAAACAGAACCTTTAACTAAGGGAATTTCTCATCAGAGAAAGGAGCCTGGGTTTTGCATTAAATTCATATAATAAGAAGTCTGTAAGCTGTTGGTTAAAAAATAAGCAAAAGCTGTGCAGTAACTTGTTTCCAAACCTTAAAATGTCAATTGCTCTTCATGGTTTCTGGTTTTTAAAACATACCAAATAGTTTGCATTTTGGTTTGTGCTTATCTAAGCTGTATTGGGTAAGTGGCTGAGATAACTTTTCCCTCCTTGTAGGGGAAATGCTATCACAGCAGCGTTTTCTTGGATGTGGACACTCACGCAAAGCCTTTTCTATTACAAATTTAAGACCTCTTTTAGTTACATGCAATTCTAGATAACAACCTCAGCATCCCTATTTAAACTTCTATTTTAGCTAATTCTACTTGGACTTCTCTGATAAAACTATCATGCAGTCTTGCATTTGCAAAGGCACTCAACCATGAGGAATTATCATAAGTAACCAGAAGGCATAGTTACTTTAAAATTCTTTAAATTAACAGATAATTAATTAATCTTAGCATCTCTGTAAGACAGGGTGATTGGTCCTTGCACCTGACTGAGCTCACTTGGGCTCCAATCTGGGAAAGCAGAGTGGGATGAGCCACGGTCCATCAGTGCGCAGAGGTTTGGGCTGTAAATCACTGACAGTCCTGCATTCAGCCCCGGGCAGCTCTGTACGTGGTTGTGGCTTTAAATACCCTGGAACCTCTGAAATGTGCCAGTATGTTCAGACCCATGGGAGACAGAATTATTACGAATCAGCCTTAAATCTTGTTATTCAGCCTTAATGAGCCACGATAACTTGTGGGGTGTCAGAGGCAGCTCTTGATCTGTCCTATTTCTGGAATATATTTGTTATTCATTTTATTTGCCTCCTGCTGTATTGAACTCCAGGCCTGTGACCGAGACCAGCAGTGTGGAGGAGGGATGTGCTGTGCTGTTAGCCTGTGGATCCGCAGCCTGCGGATGTGCACGCCGATGGGAAATCTGGGAGAGGAATGCCATCCTTTGAGTCACCGAGTGAGTAGTCACCGGGGGGGCTGTGGCACCACAGCTGACAGGGCAGAAAGGAGCAGGAATATCTCGTGCGTGACAATACCACATTTGCATCTGTATGGAAATAGTGCTGAGGGTACCTAGGTAAGGAAATACATTACTGTCAGAATTATGCTGAAGAAAATCCAGGGATGAAAGTAATACATGCTTTTCAGTTTGTTTTAGTATTAGTTTGTTGCTTTGCTTCGTTGCTCAAAAGGTTCCTCTCCCCTAAATATTGGGGTAAGGGACAGCCGGGAGACCAGTTGCCCTCAGCACCAAACCCTTTCATCCAGCTGCAGGTCAGGTACAAAGCAGTCACCACCATGACCATGCCACCACCTCGGGGACCTCCAGAGGAGCCTGGCGATACCCTAGATAGCTGGCGGTTGGGTTTCCACCTTCTAGTTTCCTTCTCAGCACCTGGATGGCATTGGCTTGATGCCATTAGCAATCTCAGCTGGCTTTGCAGAGGCAGGGTTTGCAGGCAGGGTTGGTGGGTCAGCATGCAGAGCTGGCAGCACGGGGGTGGCTTTGCTATCACTGTGCGCCTTGCACATATCCCCCACGTCTCTCCCAGGAGCTCTCATGTTCTTTTCACCTCCCAAGTCCCACCACCCCATGCTCATTAAAGCCTGGTGCTGGGCACACGGCGTGGCGAAGTGTGCACGGGCTCAGTCAGCATCACCAGTGCTGGCTCCCAGCAAAGCCCCCATCCTGCAGAGCTGTCACCCGCTGCCTGTCCCCAGCCGGGTGTGTTATTAAGCTGCATCTTCAGCGTGGGAGCCCAGCTGAAAGGAACATTTCCTTGCAGCAAATGTAACATTTTGAATAAATCATTTGAGCTGAGAGGTACCTCTGAGTCAGCCTTACCAGCCCGAGGAGCTCAGATTTTAGGTTTTTTTACAGTTCTGTGTGTGGGCACCCGAGAGGTGTGATTCCCATGGGGAGTCCCTGGCACCCGCGGTCAGTGGCTTCTCCACTCCTGGGGCCGTGGTGGGTGGTGTGGGGATGCCCAGGGTGTTCCTCACTCTAGGGCTGCTCTTCAGATGGTGCTGGGCAGGGGGCTGGTGCTGGCCCAGGACACCACAGGCAGTGTGAACCCCCAGATAATCCCCTGCTCCTGGCAGGGTGTCACTGGAGGCGGGCAGGTCCTTGTGGTCATTCATAGGGGAACATTTGGGACTTTCTCCCTTTGACTTCTTAAAGAGAAAATTGCACAAAGCAATCTCGGAACACAAAGCAATCTTGGAATATTGAAATCACAAGCTCAAAACAACCAGAAATCAGGAAATGAGGGAATTAGGGCTGCCTGCCCAGCTGGCAGCAGTGGCTTTAGACCTCGGTGCTTGCCTCGCTGCATCCCGTCGGATGCTCAGTGCACGCTGCCGGCCAGCAGCACTGCAGTTCCTGGCCACACCGTCCCACTGGGCTGTCCCACTTGGCTCAGCTCATGCTCTGGCTCTGGTCAAAGACAGAGCTTGTGATCGAGTTGTTGGAATGTCTGTGCACGTGCACATCGTGGCGCAATGAGATTTATTTAATGCAGTCCGTATGCGTGCTCCCTGCAACACAGTGTGGCTAGAGGAGGGTGGGATGAAATGAGAAACCTCTGCTCTGTGGTGAGGGGATCCTGCTGAAAGGGAGGTCAGGCGGGATGACTCCGAGATGCTTTCCAGCTGGAATTACCACGGGATCCTGCGGTCCCTGGGTCCTGCTGTGAGGCTGGCAGGCTGCTCTGTGCTGGCAGTGCAGCAATCGGGGCAAGCAGGAACCCCTGCACAGTGAACACTGAAGAACGTGATGCTAAAGGCTGGTGGTTTCACAACAGCCTCTTTTATGAAATGGGAGTAAATGGAGAACATGTGTCACAGATGTAAATTTACACGGCAACATGGGCTGTTAAATTTTGCTCTCAACTGTAGCTTGACTGGGAAATGTGGTGGGGTTGGTTTTGCCATCTGCTGTCTGGCCCCCACACTGCAGCTCTTGGGGATCTCCTGCCACAGAGGGAAGTGGGTGGCATTCCCCATATCCCTACTGCTCTTTGGAATCCATCCCCTGTGCTCCCTGTCCCTGACATCTGTGCTTTGTTCCCAGGTTCCCTTCCCCGGGCGGCGGATGCACCACACCTGCCCCTGCCTCCCCAGCCTGGCCTGCGTACGGACTTCTCCCACCAAGTTCAAATGTTTACCAGACTTCAGAAAAGAAGATGTCTTCTTTTAGCAGGACCTCTTCTGCGCTAGGCAGAACCACTCGATGTGTTCTTTTTTCTTGTTATTGTGACAAACAAGGTACTCGCCAGGGGAAGCCCTTTCCCATCCCTTCCTGCCTCACCAACATCACAATGGAAGATGAGATACTGTGCTGGAGTGGCTGAGGTTTTCAGGAGGAATTGGCGTGGCAGATGCTTTCATTTTGGGGTGAGCAAGATGAGATTTACTAAGGTGATGCTGCTTTCTGAACCATCTTGTGCTCTCCGTGGTTCCACCTTACCCCCAGAATGAAAACATCCAAGATTATTGTCAGTTTGGGGAAAATTCTGGCCACGTTTTTACACTTTGGAATGCTTGAATCGAACTGAGAGTTGAATAATTGCATTGTGTGAAGCATATGATGGTTGTCAAAAAACCTGTATTTACATTACATTTCATATCTTTATTAATATAACTGTATTTGTAAGTTAGGCACATCTCTAGGGTAAAAGTTTAACCAATAGATGTAGTTTTTACACTTTTTAAAAGTGGCAAGTGGAACCAAAGCATTCTGATATTCAAAGCATTAAAAGATTTTGTTATTTTAGTATTCTGAGATGAGAAGTTGTTGTTACTTAAATTGGTGTAAAACTACCCAATCACATCAAGCTGTGTATTAAGATGTAGTTTATATTAAAAAAAGGAACCCTGAAGTGTATTGTAATGGGCTGCCTGACTTCTTGTATATGTATAAAATTTGCTGTGTAAAAATTCTGTATCAGAATAATGCCAGTATATGATTTGATTTATTTTAATATTATAATGTTATTTTGTCATTGTGGTTTTCCATTTTTATTCAGTGTCATCTGTTATCACATACTCCATTCAGCTAAGCTGGCGGAGCTCGTTATGGCTAGCTTAGCAAAGGATTGAATGCCTCTGGCTGCTTGTAGGGAAACTCAGCAGTTTAAAAAGCACAAACTCCTCAACTGAGCTGCAGTCTTAGGTGATGGAGGAATCCTGGTGTAGCTAATAAAAGAGGTTTTTCTTGGCACATGCCTCAAGGGATCAACTTGAGCCCATCAAACATAAATTTTTGGGTTTTCTATAAAATACTGTGCAACTTCGTATTTACTTGTCCGTCCCTGCAGCTGGAATTCCAATAGTTTGTGTGAGTTTCACACGTTTCTTGCTCTCAGACATGCAAACATATGCTGGAACTGGAAAAGTGAAGTCATTCATCCTTCAACAATCGGGGCTTTTGCTGCTGATGATGAGGGGGCAGTTTGAGGGAAGTTAGCAAGCCTGTATTAAAGCAAACACCTATATTACTTAGAGAAAATGAGCCAGTGCCCCAGCCAGTTTATCAGGTACCTTCCACTGGGCTCCACAGCCTCCCTGAAGAAAGAGAAAGGAAAGACTGGACCTGCTATTTTGCCAGATGCTTGTGGATCCTGCACATGACAGGGAAAAATAGATGTCTTGAGAGATAGGATTGCATCCTCCTGATTCCAAGCAGCCCAGCCCCAGGGTTCCCACTCCAAAGCCTGTCCATCTTGTTTCACCCTTTGCAGTGGTGATACAGCAGCTGTGCGAGGGGCAACAGACTCCAACCCTGTAGGGAAAACAAAAACCCAAAAAACTCTGATATGTCACCAAACAGCAAATTTCTATGTGGTTTGCATTAATGTGCTCAGTGCCTGTATTAGATCTGAAGCTTTAGAGGGGTTCACCTCCAGCCCAAAGGGTTGGATTGTGCTGTGAAAGACCAGCTTGTTCCCATGCTAATGCAGTGAGCACTGCAGAAATTCCTGTAACCTGAATTTAAAAACAAACCCAAAAACCTGATCCTGTTGCTTAATAGTGGGCTCCTCAAACACCCCATGCACCCATACAGTGTGAGTCTGCAGAGGAGGAATGCACTGGGAGCCTGGGGGTTGCTTTTCTGTCCATGTCTTATCGGTATAAAATTAGCTTAATACCACAGGCTTCAATTTACACTGAAAGGGAGAATCAAGAATGAAAACAGAAGCAGGCTAAATGGGTGTGTGTTCCATCTCTTGCTCCATTCATTTTTATCAAAGCACATTGTCATGGCGCTCAAAACGATGAACCACAGCAGGAAACACCAACCCTGCTCCTCATCTCCCACTGGCATAAAACACCAGTGACTCCACTGAAGCTAATAATCCTGGTTTATATCATTGTAAGCGAGTGGACAATTATATCTGATGACTGCCTCAGACCTGCCAAACCCAACTCCTAGGAGAGTTTATCAGGCAAGAGCAAAGCAGCTTTGTAGTTGTAATTTGTGCCAATTAACTTGTGGGATTAGGCATTTGTCTGGGTAATGAGAACAGTCCCAAATACACGAGTTCAAAGTTCACACTGTCTATAGGAGGTCCAAGTACTTGTGTCTTGCAGATGTGTCCTGGACAGGGTGTTAGGAAGGTGCTTCTTTGAGAGAGGTTATGCTGTACGTGTCCTCAAGGGGCTTCTCCACACCTTCCCTGCTGAAGCCCATCTGCTGCCCACTGGAGCAAAACCTGACTGTCCTACCACCCCACTATATTCACTTGGCAACTGTTATTGCCACAATTCCTCTTTTAGTAACTTAATTCTTATTAACTGATGCCACAAGAAAGGTTAGTTGATTTGAGAGATCATTTTGAGAAGATTAAGCTTTTGTACCCCAATTCTTCCCTAAACTCTGTCCTAACCAGTGACCTTCTGGGCCATCCCAGGGGAGACTTCCTCACCCAAGCACACCCACAAAGTGCCTTTAATATCTTTCTGCAGTGGAAGGGGCGAAAAAAGTCCTTACCTTTGCTTTACAGTGACAATGGGTAAACCATTGACCGCAGAGTAAATGGCCATGCATGACCCTCTGTTCTTCCCTTGAGCCAGCTTTTGGCTTGAGTGGCACAGCAACCTTGACTCAACACAAGTGATGGCCAAGGTGGCCAACCTTAAGCCAGCATCATCTTGGCGAGAATCCCAGGGCAGGACCAGCTTCCTTGCCTGCTGGGGAGGAAGGGAATGGGGCAGGCCCTTGCAGGAGGAATAAGATGGGAGAAGAGAACAAGACTTCTGCAGCCCTGTCCCATTCTCCACTACATGCAGCTGGTTAAGAGAGAGCCTGGTTTTAAACAATTTATTCACTTCACTCAGTTCCGCGCCAACTTTGGTTTAAAATTTATTAATATTGAAGTAATATTATTAATTATTAATAGAAATGTGTGCATAATTTTTTAATGTTACATTAATATTGATATTATAGATATGCTATAGAATAATGACTGTATCACACCAAACTGCATTTCCATGTTTAGTACCAGATTTTGGGTTAGCAGAGAGCCATTTCAGGAAAGGGCACCCCCACATGTAATGACTTGTTGCCTTAATTTGATTACATGCTCATTAGGAGAGGTGAAGCAAGGTGTTCCTTGTTTGCAGGTGCACAGCTGGCTGAGCCAGCACGTACCCGCAAGCCTGGGGGACTGGAGGGAAAACTCTGCTGCTGAGCTGGAGAAAACCCAGCTGAAGCTCAGCCTCATCTGCATCCTCCTGCCCACAATCCCCCTGGAGATATTTTGTCACTTAAAAAAAAAAGTTACAAAAGTTTGGAGTGAGGAGATGACATAAAATACATTCTCCTGGTTGTGTGGCAAAGGGGTCTCAGAGCTGCATGGAGGGTTACTTGAGACAGGTCACCCTAACCACGTCATAGGTTTATAGGAGGAATAGATGAAGTGAAGTGGCCTGTAAGACTTGGATTCTGCTGGTGGGATAATGTGGAGGCACGTAATCTTGTATGGAGAAAAGTTATGAGGTAAGAGAACTCGTAGGGACTGAGTTTTGGGAAGAATGGGTAAAAAATCTAGCAGAGAAAGACGTGGTTGGTTGGTGTTCCATGTGACTATGTGGAAGAAGGTTGTACCAAGGTGGGTGTCAGTCTCTTCTGATTTGTGATAAATGATAGGATAAGAGGAAATGGCCTCAAGTTGTGCTGAGGAGGTTTAGGTTGGGTATTAGAAGAAAATCCTTAACTAAAAGGGTTATTAAACACCAGCATAGGCTGCCTGGGGGGTTGAGTGATTGAATCACCATCCCTGGAGTTGTTTAAAAGACATGTAGATGTGGTGCAGTTAGGTTCATGGTTGGACTCGATTATCTTAAATGTCTTTTCCAACCAAAACCCATAAAATTATGATTTTTATGAAAAAGGATTGTGGCTGGTTATGTTCTCTTATGTGTGGACTGAAATGTTAGACTTGTTGTTACCCCAAAACTGTGTTAGAAGGTTTTATAGTGTGCTTTTTGAAGAGAGATTTTGCTAATTTGCCTCATCAGCATAATGCACTGTCATGATGTGTGATAACAGCAAGTATGACCACAGCCTGAGGTCCTCACTGATGCCTCCCCCCCACCCCAGTAGCTCTCTTATTCGTTATTACTGCACAGATGGATATTCACAAGAAACAGAAGGTGCAAAGAATCCTTTGATTTAAACAAGATGTCTCAGGATTTTGATCTTGACAATGTGTAGCATGTTTTCCAGAAGGAATTAGAAAATTGCAGGAAGAGAA
Organism: Aegotheles bennettii; assembly: GCA_013398125.1. Lineage (NCBI taxonomy): Eukaryota > Metazoa > Chordata > Aves > Caprimulgiformes > Aegothelidae > Aegotheles > Aegotheles bennettii. The sequence goes on from VZRW01012176.1 coordinate 509,979, forward strand.
AAGACTGTGCAAATACAAGAGGATTTTGATAACAGCAAAATCAATGTGCCGTTCTCTATTACATAGATATGAAATGCCAAACCCATGGGGGTACAGCTGTTAGGCTAATCAATAATTCTGAGCACAGAAATGGAGAGGAGTTTAATGCACATCAGACATACAACAAATCACCTGTCATTTCTCAAGGAGAGCGTCGGGTGCACGCAGAGCCAGCCCAATGCAGCAGAATGCACCTCAAGGATTTGGCAGGGCAGATTCCCCTGTGTGACCCAGCTGCCTCGGAGGATGGTGGCAGCCTTTGGGCCACTCTGCCTGGTCGTCAGGGCTGGGAAAATCTGAATGTGAAGGGCTGAAGTGTGGTGCACTGAAGGGATGGTGGATGGCAGGGTTCATGGCAAGGGGTGCGTGCAGAGTAACAGCAAAGGGTACAGGAAAGGAGTGAGCAATGTAGCCATACAGTACACTTGTAAAAACTTCTATGGCAGGGGTTGCTCAAAGGTTTGAGTGCAAGACCAAAAAGTTTAAAGATGTATGCACAGTGTTAAAATGACAGAAAGTCTACTCTGCAAATCCCAGTTTGCCTGGGAAACTGGGTCCATGTTAATTGTGCACCAGGATGCCCAAAGCATCCCAGATTGATGCTCCTTGGTACCATGGCACCAGATATCAACGTGTTACAGGCAGGTCCCTGTCCCCAGAAGGTTACAATCCTCATAGACCAGATAAAGCAGGTGTCTGCACTGTACACAGTGTGTACCCACCCCTGAGCTATCCCGGGATGCAGAATTGCCCCTGTGATGTGTCCCAGTGGGTGGCTTGGGAAGGATGGGCCACAGCTGTGCCCCTGCCAGCACCCCACAGACACGAGCACAGGGGCTCCATGGGGCTCTGCATTGCACCACATCTCTTCCTGGGCTGGGAATCCCACCCAGGCCCCCAGAATCTTACTCCAGGGCTGTGCCTCTGCTGCAGCATGGCAACACGTGGAAGGGATTAAATCTGGTTTTAAATGTAATGCGGCTTTGTAAATCCCAGGGCTGTAACACAGTTCAGAAGCAGACTGAAGAGATGGCCTGATTCCAGCCTAGAGAGCAGGGCTCAGCCTTCTTTATTTACTTTTTCCCTGGTACACGTGAGTGCACTCATGTCATTTCGTGCAGACACTTGTGGGCTCTTCCAGTGCAAACTGGCAGCTGTGCTTCCTGCTGCAAAGGCTTCACAAGCCAGCAAAGCTGCTATTAATTTCATGGGGTGCAAAGCTGGGCCCACCCTTTATTTACTCCTCCAGGCTACACTGGAGCCCAGGGAGCAGAGCACATCTCTAATGGCTTTCATGGGACCTGCCAGAAAGGCCAGCTCAGGGAGGGGCACTGGCACTGCAAGCCCGTTTGCTCTTTCAAAAAGTCTCACCGCATCCTGTCAGATGAGATTTTTTTTTTTTCCTCCCCAATTTCTTCTCTCACATGGGTGAAACCTTGACAGGAAGGTCAGCCATCCCTTCAAATTCGATGGCAAAACCTCCTGACTGCAGTGGTGTCTGAATTTCACCAGCCCTGGCTTCATTGAACTCCCTGAAGTCGCTTAACAAACCTTTCACACATTGCAACAGAGCCCTCAATTAGCTGGGTTTGGTTTGCATCAGCACTTCAGCTCAGGCAGAGATTGCACAAACGGAGAGTAAGGAAAAGTCTGGCTGGCTGAGAGTTTGGGATCTGGGGAGGGAGAAAAATAGGGCCGAGACCTCCATCCCCACCGGCAGGTCCTGCAGATCCTGGCTTCTGCAGCATCCTTCATTGTCCTGCTGGGAAGCACTCTGGTCATGCTCAGCCCAAACGTGTCCCTCCTGGCTTTCACACCATGGCTCCAAGCTCTACCTCTGCCTGCGGTGCTGCTGGCTCCTTGGCTCGGGTGCCCATGTTCTCCCTCTCCAGCCACACTGCAGCTTGCCTGAACATACCACAGGTTCCTCCACCTTCCTTCACACCAGGTATCTTGTGCTGGCTCCCCAGGGCAGCTCAGCCCCATGGGCACCCGGAGCTGGTCCCTCTGCCCCAGGTCCACTGCAGCCCCATGACACCAAGGGGACCATCCCCTCTCCTCCCTCGCCCTTGGCACAGCACACGGGGGACCCTGCTGTGCAGAGTGAGTGTGCAAGGCCTAATGAGGGAGGAAAAGGAATAAGCCCAGTTGATTTACTCGACTATCAAGCTACTCAATGGTTTCCTTTCCATCACCCTCCTGCGAGCACTCGGTGACAGATGGGGACAGATTGAGTGGTTCGATGGAGTGAGGTAATATTCCACTAAATCACTGTTCTTGCTCTCGCTGCAGAAAGCACCCAGGCTTCAGCCCTTCCTTCTGAATCTTCCTGTGTTTTCCTCTGTGGATTTTTTTTAATGACAAAGCCATTTTAGCTCTACCTCTGCTAGAATTTCTGAGAGAAGCAAGCACTGGTATTTATAAGGTATGATAAAATGAGTGTTGTAAAACAGTTAGTAAAAGGAAGGAGTGAATCTCTGTGAGGCAGAGAGGGTTCTGGTGCTGTTTGCTGGTGTTTCTGGTTTTGTTTTCTCCGTGTTTCTGGTTTTGTTTTCTCCCTGCATGCTCAGGCTGAGCCCCAGACATGACACAGGGACCCCGGCTGGGCAGGCAAGGGTGCTTTGGGCAGTGCTCATGTCTCGCAGATGGAGGATCCATTTTTTCCCCAGATGATTTGTTCCAATGGTTAATCATCCTCAAACAAACACAGGATTGTTTTTTTTCTAGTGACACGCCAGTAAATAGCATTCAAAAATTTTAGGATGGGCTTTCTCTTCACCAGGGGATCTCTTGATTTCTGCCCACTCTATTAGTGCTGATGACTGCCTAATATTAACTGGGACTACACAGCTTCCCTCTGCCCTTGCCAGACTAGCTTTGAACTTGAAAGCCTCCTACACAAAGTGCTCCGCGCGATCAACCTGGTCACGGTAGAGGTGAAAATTTTGGCACTGAAGAAAGTGGCTTTCCGATAAATACATCCACAGTGCCACCATGCATGACTCACAGGATCAAAGACTGAGTGCAAGTACTGAGGTCATTAAACATGAATAGAAATACAGAAATGCAACAGCTTGCATTAAAGGCTTAGCTTGACTTTAAAGTTAAGTGATGAAAGCTTATGTAGTCAGCAATTGTTCACCCGTGATAATGCTCGGCTCTTGTCATCAGTTCTACGCTTTACCAAGGTGAGTAAGAATAATTAATCATTTTTCAGATAAAGTACCGAGGTGTGGGGCAGTTAATGACTGGTATCGAGTGAAAATCGGCTCAGAGGTGCTCAGCATCATCAGCTTTAGGGAAAGTCAGAGCGCTACAGATGCCATGCCTGGAAAATCAGCTCTTGGTCACCAGTTCTACAATGGATGGATGAGCAAGGGTTTACCCTGCACAAGGTCCTTCATGAATGACATGGCATAAGAGGTCACCAGCATAAAAGGAGATTTGGGGTAAGACTTCCATCGGTGCAGCCCCAGCCCAGTATGACTCTGCACCAACTTTTAAGAGACAACCTTCACTGATGGTCTTTCTCTGATGGCTGTTTCTTTGAGATGTTGCATCCTCTAATATTGTGAAGCTTACCAACACCACAGCATGGGAGATGCTTCCTGGTTCACATGAGAATCAAGTTAATTGTAGCCTGTGCAGTGTTTTGAGCAACTATAAAGGAAGCTGTGCTAAAATTGAGGATTTTAGGGGATGTCTATTAGAAAACAGCCTCCCTGCTGTGTTGCTAATGATTTTATTTGCAGCATAACTATCTAATACAGTTTCTGGAGTATTCTGATATGTCACAGAATCTTCTAATCTGCAGCCCAAGTTAATGAAGTGCCTTGAGATACTTCATAACCCATTCTGCCAATGTGTGTCTGCTACTTTGTCTGGAGCCACTTCTCCCCGGGGTGATTTGCTGGCAGTTCTGAGCAAGTGCAGGTGCCACACAGGAGCAAGGGAACTGTTCAGCCATGTGGGGCAAGTGGCAGAGCTGCAGCCAAACTTCACATATCCTTTGCTGGGAAGAGAGGGGGAAATGCCAGCTTTGCTCTCCTCTGACTTCAACACAATGTGTCCCTGGGCAGTCCTGCAGCATATGGCAGAGCAGACTTCTGGAGGTGTAGCTGTATCACATCCAGGTAGAGCCCCAGGAAAGAACTGTTGCTATCAGAATAAGCCAAATTCCTGGCCTTTTCGTTAAGGCTACTGGCTTTGCACAATCTGGGGAGGCAGCTTTGTCTCCCCTGGTGCAGACCTAGTACTGGGAAAGCAAATGGTGACAGCTTGTGGGGTGGGCATCCCCCTGCTCATCCTTCACCTCTAGCATGGCCACTGAGTAAGACCTGTAGCCAACAATATAATTTGGCTGGAGCCAAATATTTCACCCCTTTTCCTAGCAAACTCTTTCCAACACTAACAGCAGAGACAGCAGCACCCTGCAGTACTCCAACCTTTGAGTGTTGCAAAGCAGAGATGGCCATAGCCACTACCTGTTGAGGTTTCAGACCACTGTCATTTCCCAAGCTGGCCTGACATTTAAGTTTATGCTAAACCCCCCCACTGACTTCAGCACAGTGAGGTTTTGACTGGGAACATTTGCAAGGAATGTGTTAAATACCTAGTGAGTGAGTGAGTGAAGATGCCACCAAGATTTTATCAGAGCAGCGAGGCTCTCTGCAACTGCAATCCTTCACCACAGATATGCAAGAGCAAGCGTGCTGTGACCTCTGAGCCAGGCTCTGGGGGAAGATGATGTTGGTATTTCCTGTGATACTCAGCACTCTTGTTGCCCAGAATATGGAGAACTATCATACGTCTGCCTGGTGGGGTATAGAGAGAACTCGATCTATATTCTGGTCAAGCACAGGCACGAGGAGGAGCTGGGAGAGCCCCACTGCCATGGAGCACCCCAAACTCTCCAAATACTTTGCATTTTGGCTAGTGGGGATAAGGAGAAGGGGTTCAGACCATCTGAGTTTTTGCAAGTGAGCCAGGACTTGCACAACAAGCTGCAAGAGCTTCTCACGTGGACACAGGAGGTAATTATGAACACCCAGCTCTCACTGAGTCCCAGTCATTAGTGCTGAGCGAAACCAGCAGCACTCCAGTTTTTGGATGGGCAGATGGGGATATGGAGGCTTAGAGCCACTTCTCACAGGTTCCAACAGCATCAGGGATGGCTCTCTGTGCTCAGGCCATTCTCTTAACATTATTTGTCTACTTGTGTTATCCAGAGCAGTTTTCATCCTCTCTGACACCCCTTCCCTGATCGTGGTCAAAGCATTTAATCTCTGTGACCCACTTTCCCCATACGCAGAGGAGAGGATGCTGGGAGAACATGTTAATACTGTGCTCTGGAAATGCCGTTTTGTTGCAACTTTCTTATCTTTTCTCAGATTTTATAAGGAATATTCATCCTCCAGTGCCTCTCCAGCCCTTTCTGGTATTTCGTACTTCCTTGCTGCACTCCCAGCCAGTGGGATGGACAGGCAAAGTGGTGTTTGATGGTGTCCAGGCACTGAGCACCCTTTCGTTTCCTGCTATGTGTCTGTCCTCGATACTCTGGAATTTTCTGGAATGAAGCCCTATTGCACACCTCCCATCTAAACCCCAAGTTAAAGCTACTGGAGTTCCTTCTCTTTTCTACCAGTGTGGCCAGGATCATAATCTGCCCAATTACCAGTACCGAAAATATAAAATTAACTTCAAACAGCGCTGATTCTGCCCTGGGAGGACACCAGAAGTCCTAAGACAGCCCTAGAAGCTACATGCAAGGAAAAAGCATGGTATACAGGTAACCCTTTTAAACTTTTTTTTTTGTATTCTTTTGCTGTAGCAAGGCCGGGTCCGGTTGCCACTGATGGGTGACAGCAACGCATCTGTTATCTTCACTGGGTGAGAACCAGACTGACCCACCTAGCAAGGGCATCACTGCAATGGGGGATGCCTATGCACAGAGAGAGCCATTCGATACAGCAGTATGGCTTGAAAAGCCAAGTCTAAATAAAACCATCAGGTCAGCCAAGGGTGATTTTTTTTTTTTTCATCCCCCGCATATACAATTGACTACACAACTCGTGGTTAATTTTTCTAGAAATGAAAAATGCGGTCCTTGCAGCTTTTAAGGAGGTTTTAAAATAACTATTCTCCCATCTCTGTGGTTTAAATAGAATCATAACTGTACTACTTATAGCCTGGAAGAGAGAGAGGATGCCAAATCATCAAGCACTTTTAATAGAGTAAGAGAAAGAAAACATTGGCTTGGGAACCAACAGGATTAGGAAAAAGAAGGCAGAAGAGCTAGAGAGCACAGTTCTATGCCCCTACATATGAAGTCTCTTAAGGTTTAAGGAAATGTGATCCTGCAAAGGTTGGAACTGCACTAAAAAGACCTCTAAGGGGTGCTTGAAATAGAACTCACAGTAACAGCATTGATGTCTTGTCCCCAGGTCCTTTGTAATACAACTCTATGCCATTACTCTCCAAGATTCACTAAGCAATGATCTGATATTCCAGATGAAAATATAATTAGCACTGACAAACAGCTTCTGCCGTGACCCAAAGTACTTGACAGCTTTCCTTCTGTACCCAGATGCATTTCCAAACAGTTTTGGAAATGATCATTAAGTCTCGCTTTGTTTTCCAGATACTCCACCCATGGCTGCATTTCCCAGCCCGGCTCTGGCCGTATCAGTACAGCTCCACCTTCCTCCTGCCCACCTTCTCCGCAGCTACACCGAAAGCTCCAATTGCAAACTTCTTGGTAAGCACTGTGAGAAACCTTGCCTCTCTGGTGTTCAGATCTGAGTTGGGGGTGGAAATCGAATCACAAAACCAAACCAGAAGCTTCCCCTAGTTTCATACCCTGCTTAAATCTGGAGCTGCCACCTTGGCCCTCTTCTGAGCTGTCACACATTTCTTCTGAGCTCACTACACAGTCAGGACAGCTCTTTCTCAGTTGATGTCTAACAACTTTGGACTACTCTCTACAGAAATACTCTTAGCACAGACACAGATTTATTCATGGAGATTGAGCTTCTCTGTCACTTTGTGTGCAACTCGCTCCAGCACTGCGATGATCGATGTTTGTTAAGCATTACATGATACATCAGAAAGGAAGCACGTCAGGGACAGCTTGCTCCTAGATGGCTAAAGAGTTGTGTCAGGATCCTGCCATCAGGCTGACAGCTTAAATACTTCAGAGAAAAGTTTTTTGTAGAACAGGAAAGCAGGTTAAAATGCCACGCTTAATAAATGCAAGTTACCCATTAAGAATATAGTTTAAAAATTAGTATGATATTAACCAAGCCACCATGTTAAAAACCTGCTTTGCCAACTAAAATTAGTGATGCACAATTACGCACTCTTTTCTATCATAAAACAGAAATTTGGTTTCGGTAGACACAAAAAAAATTGTGCTATTTAAACCTGTTGCCCATCATGAACTTAAGTCTTCTTAAAAATAGCTTTAGTCACTTTTATTGGTATAAACACCTAAATTGAGATCTAACAGCAATTAAGGATTGTGCTTGTCCATAATAACCTCAGCTGTGAAATCTACTCAGACACAAGACATAACAACCTTCCACATATACAAGTTAATTTGTCAGCAAAGCAGAATGCTGCCATTCTGAAACAATTACATACAGTAAAGGTTTTCAATATTTTATTAAAGAAAACAGTCAAAATGTACAAGTATTACCCAGGTTTGTAGATAACTTCCTATAAAGGCAGTAAAATATGAATTTCAATCTAGGTTTTAAAAACTGCTATAGTTGATTAAAGTTGATATTTTAAAATCACGTTTCACAAATAGTTCTGAAATATTACCAAATGAATAGTGCAACAAGAAAATTGAAATTAGTTCTACACTGACTGCATGTCAAGCAAAAGTTATAAGTAACTGCTTCAAATACTCAAACCATTTGAGAATGAATGAACCCAACAGCTCCCACCAAAAACTGACTTCTGACCACATCAGGAACATCATCTTCTCGTTCTTCACTTAAAATCAAATAATAATAAAACAACACCCCTTGAGGTCATCAAAAATAACTTTAGTATAAAATTGTCTTGGCCCTTATCAAATATTACATGAGTAAAATTGTTAAGCCTTTATCAAAACAGACAGGAATAGGAAAACAAAAAAAAAATGTCATGGCCTTAATCCAGATCTGTTGGAATCATGTCTAGAAACGTTAGAAGCAAGACCAGAAACTCGGAGCCCTGTTTTGTTTTTAAAAACCACACAATCACAAAGAAAAACAGCTTCTTACTGCCTAAGGTTTGGGGGTGTTCTGCTCAAGTACCTGTTCCCATAGACAGCAACTTTTTATGTTCTGAAGAGAGCATATGCAAAATATAGAAAAATAAATGAAATAGCTTCTTACAGCCTAAGGTTTGGGTGCTGGGTGGTGGTTTAGTGTGTCCCCCACAGGTCACGCTCTCTTGAGATCATATGCAGAAACATTGAAAATGGTATCCGTCTTTCTTTTTTATAAAGAGAAAAGGCCCCCTTACATCCCAAAGCTCTTGAGATCGCAAAGGATGGTGCCCTGGGTGCTCTGGATGCTTTGGCAGCATGGGAAGTGGGCTCGGAGACAGATCCTGAGCTCCTTGTTGAAGATGAAGCAGAGGATGGGGTTGACCCCTGCCTGGGCAAACGTCATCCAAACGGAGGTGGTCAGGTAGACCTGGGGGATGGAGCTGGCCTTGATGAAGACCCGCAGGTAGCAGGCCACAATGTAGGGGGACCAGAGGAGCAGGAAGAGCAAGGTGATCATGTAGAACATCTTGCAGAGCCTTTTCTCCATCTTAAACTCCTCCAGCACCAGCAGCCTCTTGATCTGGCTGTGGGTGGCCTGTCTTATACCCACGAGGGTGGGTGGTGTGGGCCCCCTGCCAAAGCCAGCCGTCCAGTTCGCAGCTGCTTGGCCGGTGGCTCCTGGCCCGTGGAAGGTCCAGTTCTGGCTGATGGCTGGTACCAGCTGAGCCGGCTTCATCTTGCGGTGGCCGTGGATGAAGAAGAGCAGCTTGATGTAGACCAGGTGGGTGGCGGCGATGACGGCCGCCAGCATGAGCATGAAGCCCAGCGTGTCGTTGGCCTTGACGTAGCGGTGCTCGAAGATGCACTGCTCCTCCTCCCGGATGAACTTGTAGGTGCCCACGTCAAAGACGGGCGGGAAGGCCATGGCCATGGAGAGGGTCCACACCATGCACACCACAGCCAGGCAGGTCCAGCCCGTCATGCGCTTGGCGTAGAAGCGGTGGTGGGCGATGGCCATGTAGCGCGTCACCCCCACGCAGAAGAGCAGGAAGGCGGCGTGGAAGCAGAAGAGCACGGCCAGGAAGGCCAGCACCTTGCAGCTGAGGGGCCCGTGGGGCCAGGCGGCCCCGCTGCGCACGGACAGCATGACGAAGGGGAAGCAGGCGAGCGAGCGGAGCCCGTCGGCCAGGCAGAGGTCCAGCAGCAGGTAGTAGGGGGCGCGGTGCAGGTGCCGGTCCTTGAGGATGAGCCAGGCAAAGAGCACGTTGCCCGCCAGGCTCACGCAGAGGATCAAGCCCAGCGTGGCCAGCTTGAGCCCGGAGGCGCTGAGCAGGCCGCCGGCGCTGGGCAGGTGCGGGCTGCTGCTGCTCCCCAGCTCGCTGCTGTTCGCCATCGGGTTCTTCCTCCTCCTCCTCCTCCTCCTGGTCCTCCTCGGCAGGCCCGGGGGCTCAGC
>VZRW01012176.1:520180-534501 GCA_013398125.1 Aegotheles bennettii
GGGGGTGGGTACCGAGAGGGAGCTTGGAGGCATCCGGGGTGAGCGCGGGCATCCCTGCGGCGCCGCTGCGGGATGGGAGGGATTGGATGGCCTCGGAGAGCCCCCGCATCCCTTTCTGGAGGAGGAGGGATGAAGCCATTTATAGCTTACGGAGCCAGTGTATGTGTGTGCCTGACACAGGTGTGTGTATGCCCCTGTACACACGCCCTGACCCGGTATATCCATACAGTGCTGGTGTACCCGTGTCACCAGGGTCTCTCTCTAGGCTTAACCGTGCTGAGTAACCATTTACACGGGGGAGGAAAGTCCCGTTGCAGTGGAGCATCCTGGCACGAGGTCCCTCTCTGGGCAGGGAGGTTTGCAGGAGAAGGAGGTTCACACGATGAAGGTTTCAGTGTGAACATCAAGGAAAAGCTGCCTCTGCAAGTCAGGAGCCTGATGTTTGGGGTCTGACTGAGGTTCCTAAGCAGACAGAAGGGGAGGTGAGATGGCAGAATGTCCCCTTTGATGCTTTCTGTGTTGTGCAGGGGCCTGCCAGCTCCTGGGCTCAGTGACAGGGCCCGTGGAGGGCTGGGCAGGACCTTGTGAGCTGGGTAAAACACCTTTGGCCTGATTAGCACAGAGCTTCTGCTGATGCACCTGTGCTGCTGGTGCAGGTTTGCAACGGGCAGTTTAATTAATGTAGGCCAGCGAGAAGCAGCTCCTTGTCCTCTCTCTCCCACTTTGCCATCCTCGTGTATGTAGGGCAAGGCCTCTCTGTGTGCCTTGTAAGGCACCACCACCGCGCGCCCTGGGCTCGCTGGAGATGCTAATGCAATTATCACACTATTACTGAGTTTCCTTCATGGCCTCTTGTGAAGGACACGTCTGAAATCCTTTTTGAGCATTCTATTAAAAGCCACCAGTAAATCCAGCGTTATTCCAGAAAGGATGATAGCAATTAAATCATCTGCATCAGCCCCCAAAGCGGAGGTCGGTGGAGCAGCTTTTGAGCAGATCTTTCTGGCTGGTTTCAGAAAGTCTCACTGGGTGTGCTGGGGGCCAGGCACCAACCTTGGTTGTGCCACCAGCCATCCAGAGCAGTTCTGCTCAACTTCTGGCGTTTAAACAGTGGTAGAAACCAAAACCAGAAACCAAGGATGTGTTGAGGGCAGCCTGTATCACACGCAGGAATTTATGTGCCTGTGGATCTGGTTTGTATCTGCTATTTATTGCTAGCGTTAGGAGAGCAAAGAAATCCACAGAGGAAATATAAAAGAAGTGGCAGATAATTGAGGCTGCTTTCTGGTTCCTACCAGTACATCTGAGCTGTTTTCTGTTGTTAGGTTTCTCATTTGCACCGAAGTTTTACTGTGACAGAGAATTGCCCGCGGATTGTTCAGTGCTCTGTGCAATTTTCAGGGCATTTCTCACATCCGTGTAGTGACTGGAGCGCCGGGTGCCAGTGTCAGGTGCCATTCTGGAGGAGCGGGGACACTGTGTACCTCCCTTGCCCCCTGTGCCACGCAGGGCTGTGTTAATGGACTTGCCCCGGCGCTGTGCCAGCAGCCAAAGTGCTTTGCCAAGCACAAGTAGGAGCAGCGGTTGTCCCTTGGGGCTTGTGGCTTCTCGGAGGAGCAGAGGAGACCTTATGGCCCGTGTTAGCTCTGTGATCTCTGCCATCAAGTGAGCAAAACGGAACAGCACACCTGCCTCCCTCCTCCGTGCCTGCGGGTAGGGTTTCTCCTCTCCCTGAACACTCGCCAGCGCAGCTGGGCTGGCTCAGGAGCTGCTGTAATTCACTGCTGTCTTGCCAGGCCAGCAGCATATTGCTAGCTCATCTTTCTCCCACCTGTAGCAAGGGAAGAGCCGGCAGGGAATAGTGTTTCATCCATCCTCCCAGGCCTGCTCCCCTGATGGGGCTGCTGTATAGTGCTATAGGTGGTGTGCGCCAGGAATCCGCGGCTGGCTGAGAGGTGCCACGCTAAAGGACCAACCAAAAGGAATGAGGAAAATAAAAGGCAGGTGGGGGGTTAACAGTCTTCATATGAGAGAGCCCCTCGCCTCCTGAAGGGGCTGATGTGGGGTTCAACCCACCAGGATAACTCTGCCTGTTAGTTACATCCCAGCCCTTGATCTCCCTGCCTGCTCCCTGCCAGGGAAGAGCCCTGCCTGCCCCAGCCAGGTGCCCTGTGCAGACATGTCTGTACCTTGGGGTGCTTCACCTCTTCTTTGCATCAACCCCATCAGGTCCAACCAAGTTCCTTACCCAGTCTCCGCTGGGACATTAGGGCAGTACTACGTTTCCAGTATTTGACTAAAAAATGAAAAATAGGGTATTTAGTAACCTCTCTGCTGTTATGGAGCTGCTCAAGGAGCTCTTCCAGCCCACAGAGACTGTGATGCCTGGGGAGATGCCCACTGTTAAGAGTCGAAAGGAGCTGCAGGGACTGCCCCAACATCCCCACAGTGAAGCCTTCGCCCGCGGTGCTGCCAGGCACCCAGCCCATGGCACAGGTGTATCCCTGGGCACAGCACCCTCCAGTGCCCAGGCGGGGGCTGGAAACGCTGGGGGTGTTTTGATTTGGGTAGAGCCAGACAAAAGCCAGATCCATTGCAGCAGTCATGGGGAACAGGTAATTTCCAGAGCTTGTAATGAGTGTGTTAAGCTATTTCCTTTTCTCACTTCAATCATTTTCACGAAACTAATTTAATGAAGAGCTATTCTCTGCTTAGAAAATGGTGCTGCACAAGCTCGATGGATTCCTCTGACCTTTCAATGTGCTTACTTGAATTGGCTGCCTCTTCACGTTCTCTGCTCGCTGCCTCGAAGGGGAAAGGCAGCTGAAATACCGACTCTAACAGCAAATACTGTGGCATATTGCCTTCTTTCCACCAGCCACTGGTATCCTTCCCAAAGCCTTTGCTATTTATTACTGATGGTGTTATTTGTGTTCTTGTGCCTGGGAGCTTTGCATAATGTTTCTGGAAAGAGAAGTGTCCTGTATCCTTGGTACTACTATAGTAGAAATCAGTGTTATCTCTGGTGTGACCTAAGGGATGAAGTAGGAAATATCCAGGCATTCTTGGAGGACAAACTCAGAGCCCCTCCATGGCAGAGATGCCATTGGGAAGCAGAACAGGAGAGAGCAGTCAGCCAAAACAATTTTGCTGTCACACATAATTCAGGCAAGGAAAAGTTTTCAGGCTTAGTAATCGAGGAGGCAGAAAGGTCAGTCTGGAGCAGAAAGGGATAAGGGAGGCTTGAGTCGGGTGCTGGCACAAGAAAGATTTGGATCCTCCTTTCCAGCTTCCTGTAATTCCTTGACAGCTCTCCGGATGATATTCGTTATTTGTGTTATCTTTGCACCTAACGGAGTGAGTCAGGGACCCATGGTGCTACATAAGCAAAACAAAAAGCTGTCCCTTTGCCAAGGGAACTTAAAATCCAACTGTGAGATGAGCGAGAGAGCCGATACAAACCCTGGAGAAGGGGGAGGACGAGTGAAGAGCAAGGCTGCAGCCTGGGGAATGGCATCGGCGTAACCGTGGCTATCACTCATCCCTGCGAAGGGAGGAGAGAGAGCAAGGAGATAATGAGGTAGGTTTGTGGGTGTTTACAAGGATCATGGTAATACTTTGTGACAACGCTGGAACAGAAGATGACACATTAAGGTAATGTTTGGGCACTGGCTAACATGAAAACTGTGAGAAGTTTTGAGTCTGCAAAATTTACAGTGCTACCCAAAATAATTGCTTTGCACAGGAGTCAGGCTCGCCCTCTCTAGCCGGGTGCAGCCATGGTGTGTGCCAGTGAAATGAAGACAGATTGAAACCAACGCTGGAAAACCCCCACCCTACCTCTCACTTGTGGAGAGTTGGGGAAGGGGCACTGGGCACTGCCATGGGCAAGCAGAGCCCGGGTCTGTGCTCAGCAAAGCACTGATGAAGCATTTTGGGTGTGGTTTCGTTCACAGAATGATTAGCACAATCGTGCAAAATGTACAGATGACACTGAAGTGGGTGAGAGTATTAATGCCACTGTGGCATCCTGCTTTCCCAGATGGGAGCAGGGGACCTGCAGGAGAACAGTCACATCGCTGCGTCTCTGGCAGGGAGGTATGTGACAGCTAGCTATCACATCTTTCAAGGGCTTATTCCTAGCTGTTTAATGCTTCATATGCTCTCTTGGGGAGGGAGGAGAGAAGAACGGGGGAGTGTATTTGGCACAGCAGGGAAGTGGACTCGGGTCTTTTCCATCCCTTAGTGCTGTGCTGTTGCAGAGGGAGAGAAAACCTCCTTCCACAGCGGCACTAATCCTCCTCCACAGCAAGCTGAACGTTTTGAACTTGAACAACTCCTCTCATTTTTTCCCCCATGTGATGGTGAGTCAGGCTGAGCTTCTCTATTCTTCTCCATAATTGAGTAGGAGATTATTTTGACTGGAAATAACCAGACACAGGTATCGTGGCTGTGAATGCCTCCGTGCATGCCACTTGCTGAAAGTTCTGTAGCCTTCTGCAAAGGGAGCTGGTCTTCAAAGATTCTGCTCAATGGAAAGAGAAGAAAAGCAAAGGGGAAGAATAGCTCCTTCCTGCTCACTTCTGTCACTGGCTCTGCTAAACTTCACCTGCTGAATTGTTGGTGACACGCTGTTCTCCAGAAGCAGCTCTTTTGTGGAAGAGCTCCCCTGTGACACGGGGAATAGCTACAGTGAGTCAGGAAATATCCCTGACATAGTGGCTTTCTACAGGAGCTCGTAGCTGTGATTCCAGTCCCACGGACATGCTGAGAAAGTCAGGAAAAGCCACTCCTCTGAAATCTCCAGGGGAACCTCCCCAGGCACAGATTTCCCTTTTCCTTCTCTTCCTCTCTGCATAGTTCTCTCTCACAGGATACAGACCATCTGCTTGGGTTGCACTTCCCAGCCCTCTGCCCAGGAGGTGGTGAGTGGCTGGAGCAGCGCAGGGCAAGGGAGAAGCAGATTCAACGTGCAAACCCAGGGCCGAATTTTAGCTACACGCTCTCTTGCTAGCAAAGCCAGATACTAAGGAGCATTTCCCAAGATCAGGCTTTCTCCAGTTTATACATAAATGGGATTGCTCCAGGCTGCTGAACCAGCCTGCTGCAGACCAGCCATCCCATAAGTTTGTTCTGTGCTGTAGCAACCTTGAGCCACTGCTGTTCTGCTTGTGCATCTCATGTCTCAGCTGCTTACTGAGGAGCTAATGAGCTTTTGGAGATACATGGGTGCTATAAACTCCTTAGGCCGGAGATAAGCAGCTTATTGCCTCTAGGAGCAATGCCAGCCCTTGGCTCTGCTGCTGTGGTGCTTCTCAGGCCCAAAATTCTTCTTCATTAGGAGGAAGGGTTATAATGTCTTGCAATAAATAAGTGTATTCCTAATTATATGCATACAGGCATGTGCTGCAGGCATCTCCACGGATTGAAGTAACACCTGGCAGCAGGACAAACAGGCAACAACAGGCTTTACACACTGTGTTGTCACGTCTCCCTGCACAACTGTCTTCAACCCTTGCAAAGTGCCCTTCCCCGCACAAGGGCTGCGCCATCTCCTCAGGTCAGGATGCAACCACCACCCTCGTCATGGTGCAACGGCCTTTGGAACCCAACAGCAGATTCACCCTGGGCAGCATGGGCAGCTGCAGAACAAAAGGTGACTCTTTTGGTTGTGAAACTGCTTATTTCCATTGCTTTCTTTGCTCTGCTTTCAGATAGACCTACTATGAACACCTGTCCAGAAAATCCACTGGGTAAAAAAAAGGTAATTTACAACTGAAAGTTCATTTTCAAAGTCGCTGTGAAAGCAGGTTTTTACTGCCTTAGTATGAACTTGGCCTTTGCTGTTCTCCACTCGCTGCCTACAGTGTCTGCCATCAAAAGCAATCCTGGTCAGCAGGACTGGTCCTGACTGCAGTTGTTACTCTTACCAAATGCTAAACAGAGCCTTCAAATGAAATCTGTTTGACATCTTCATCTTTATTGTGCATTTTACCTTTCCTCTCAGCCCTTTTTACATATTACCCAGGTAAAATTAAGCCCAACAGCACTCTTGCAAGGTATGACTAGGAACATAATTTGATATGCAGCTCTCAAATTTTTATTCATTTGCTGTCCTTGGAGCAGTTTTGGAATTAATCTGGTTATCAGGGAGATTTCCTTGAGGTGCTGGAGGTACCTTCTGATACCATCTTTTAACTTGAGTAAATAAAATATGAAAGCTGGTTTCTTTGCTGCTATGTTGTCCTTATATGTTACCTTTCCTCTTGGTTTACACCTGTGCACAGCTCAGACTGAAGCCAGAACTACTCTGTCTCCTTTTGGCACCCTGACAGATGGATGTCCTCTCCTTGCCTACAGCCCCTTTTCCCCTACACAGCTGGTTGAAATGAAGGGGTGAGCGATGCAAAACCCTTCGATGTGACTAAAACCATGAGATTTCACAATATCAGAGTCCGTGAGTGCTAGTTAAATGCTACATTCTTAGTTGTTTAGATAAAGCCCTTGCTGGGGTGTTGGAGCAGGATGATAACCCAGCAGCACATTGCTGTGATGGAGAACAGCAGTCCGGAGGGCAGCACAAGACTCTCCCCCACCACTGCTGAGCCAGTACAGACAGTTTGGATGGAATTCAAACCAAGCCACCACCGGCTTCGTGTTCAAGGGCTGAAAGTCACTAACTAACCCTTCTGTATTTAAATTACTTCTTCAACAAAGGCGCTCTCTTGTAGTTTACTTTTGAACTATAGAAATAGCATGTTAAAAGGTTTTGCCGTTTAAAAGTGTTCATGGGTCTCAACCAACTTTGTAGGCTAAGTAAAGCATGAAAAACATTTTTTACCATCCTATCCTATCAATTGGGCTTTTAAGGCAGGCTGATGAAAAGGAATCTATTATTTTAATAGCGTTTCCTCTCTGGTAGAAGGTCTTCCTGACTTACTGAAGCAGAGCTTGAAATAACAGATAAAAACTGTCAAGAAAGCTGTGATGTAGTTTGGAGCTGAGTAAAAATTGTGACCAAAATCTGAGGCTACCTAAGCCCCAAGTTAAGTGCCAAAATGCCCCAGGATTCTTCAGATCATCACGCAAGCTGTCAAGGATAACAGCTTATTTATTTGGGGTTGCGTTTCTTGGTTGTTGCTTTTGTGTAAAGGGTTTTTCTTTGGGAGGACTGGGTGGTTTCGTTTTGGATCTATGCGACCTTTTGCTCTTGTATTTTATCTAATGAAGTTCAGTTCAGTGAGACAGAGCTGATGAGAGAAAACCTCCCAGAGCTGTGATAAACCTGAGGTCTTCATACCTGAGAGGAACAGGGTATGGCTTTTGGGAAGGTCCAACAGGATTTCACATTTTTTTGTGGTCTTGAAAAAAATGTGTGATTAAATAAAAACAAAGCTTAGGGGGGAAAAAAAGACATTGGTTATGTGCATCGTACAAAAGCCTTGTAGAAAGCCCCTCTATGTCATTTGAATGTCAATTGGATTAGCCTTGCAATAAGGACATGGTGACTGGAGGGTGGTGGAGAGCTGTATGAATTTCAACCATGCGATGCCTGAGCCCAGCCTGGGAAACAAACCTCATCTGCCAAGCTCTGTAGGGCCATTTGCAGCTCTTCTTCTTGAAGGAGGGACCCGGCTCTGCTACCAATAAATAAAGTGGGAATTTTCACTTGATTTCAAAGGGAGCTAAACCAAGCTCCATGAAAAGGGAGTGCTAGCATGCAATGCTGCTTTTCTTTTTTCTTATTAATGTGCCTAATTAAATGTTTGTATTTTTTAAGCGCTAACTGGTTTTTGATGGTCGTTTAGAGACTTTGAGAAAGTCAATAATTTTGATGAAATAAGACTGTAGACTCCAGAACAAAGTCCACATGGAATCCGTGATGTTGCTAGGATACAGCTATTAGTATTTTCAGTGGCTGGGGTATTTTTTTGGTGTGTATTTTTTTTTTTAATAGAGCCAGCCTAACCTCTCTTACAAACAGTGACTGCCTGATCCCATTTACACGATGCTCCATCAATTTACACTAACAAAGCCAAACTTGACCCATTGGTTTCAAACCACTTTTATTCATGAACTAAAAACACAAAGAGTAATTTTGACCTGAGCTATAGGGAGCACATTCTATCTGAATCCTGATTTTTTTTTTTCAATGAGGTGCAGATTTTTCTCCCTATGGGTGTTCCATTGCTGAAGTCAGTCTCCCTCTAGTGGTTTATTTCCAGAGGGGCCCTTGGCTTTACTGGCTTGGGTGGGCACCGGATTTGATGGTGTGTGATGCAGAAAGCTGAATGACCCCTATGAGCTGAACTGTAGAGCAGTATTGAATGCATAATTTGCAAAAGGCGAGCATAAAACCTAGAAGAATATTATTTTCTGTGTGGTTTTTTTTTCTATTTTAGAATGTATTATGTTTTTACAGCATCAGTAGTAGGTGAGGCTTTCCATCCCAGGATACTCTGCAGTAGAGGTGAGCATGTTTTGCTCACTGTGTAGGATGTGACTCTTGCACATTGTTTCCTTCAGCTGTACACTGGGATGCCTGTAAAAAAATCAGTATTTAAGCTTGTGTTCCACATCAAAGTCCATGCCAGATGTGGTGCCAATAACATTCTTTTTGAGTTAATATAAGACAGAACAGCGTTGTGGATGGTGTTATTTTGGGATCCCCATGTTTGGGGAAGCAATATCTAAGTGAAACACTCTGCAGATATTTTACTGGGAAATAAAGAAAAGAAAACTGTTTGGAGTTGGTTTCAAACATATAACTTAGATTTGAGGTCCATCAGGTTTCTTGCATTTATGGCCCTGACCTCACCTTTGCTGGACATCTCTTTCTTTAGCACCTAAGATAACTCTGGTGCCTTACAAGTGTGGGGAACGGGGGGGTGGAGGGATCGGAGCAGAAGCCAAAGCTAAGTAAGAAATCCAAGTCTCCTAATTCCTGATAGACGGATTGGATGCTGAGTCAAGCCAGCACAGCTCACTGAAGATGGCTAGGCAAAGAATAAAGATCTGATCTAAAGCATTTTTGAGTCAATACTTGCCTTTACTTAACTGTAAAGGGCTTTGGATGAAGCTCAGCCTTCCTTCACAAGCAATGGTAACCAAAGAGAGCTGAGAGTCTGCGATGCATCAAAGGTCCTGAAAGACTGGTGTCTCTCCAGCTAGCACACTAATCTGAGGTAGGTAGGGAACTGGTGCTGCCCTCTTCATGTTCACATCTGGCAGAAGTCTGTCCTGTGATTTGTTTTTTAATATACTGGAGGAGGTGTTTGACCTTGGTTTTTCCTTTATAAGCTGTAAGGAGAGAATGCCTGGAGAAATTTGGGATTGCCTGCCCCAGTATTTAGTATTCCCTGACCCCTGGACTTGGAAGCTGTGAGATGCCTTCACCTTCCTGTGAAGCATTTTACAGTGTGTCCAGTCATGTAACAACTTTAAGGATAAGTTTTTACTTTGACTTGACTTTTACTGAATGCTCAGCTTCTATTGGGCAATCAGGAATCTTGATCCCTTGGGAGACTGCTTAAAGCACTTCCCTTTGGATGCTGCTCTGTAAAAGCTGCACAGCGGTTCCCAGGATAGTGATTTTAGAGCCAAATTTGTCTTTCTTTTTTGTTTTCGCTTTTCAGGCTGAAGTTTCCACACAGTGTCCTGGCCAAAGGTGATTTGATTTTGGTTTATAACCTGAGCAAGGACTATTCCATTAATTTTATTTACATTAAAAAAATTATGCATTTACTCCTAGCATGTGGAACAAAATTCTTGCACTTTTTAACATCTCCACAGCTAAAAAAGCAGTGGCACAAATTTAGTATGCACATCATCCTCTCTGAGATTTGTTCTAGCATCACTCACAGGCAGTAAGTTAATAGGAGTCCTGTATTTACAAGGAGGTCATGGACACTCGTGGGATGCCCATGACTGCATGAACTGGCTGTGTTTTTTTGTAATTGTACGATTTTTTTAGCCTTGCACAATGCAGATGTAGGAACTTTTTAAGTAAGGAAGGAAAGGTTCTAGTTGAACTGGACTTCTTTTTGGACCAATTTTGCATCAATTTTGGTTGAATTGTACAAGCTAAGGAAAGGTTCCTCTGCTTGTTTGGCTTTGGTAGCTTCATGCATTTGAAGGAAGACCCCAATGAACAGGGGCTTGCAGGAACCAGCTGTATTAGGAGCTTCTCCCACAGAGTGGTGCTCAGTACCGTGCATGAAACTTCCCGTCCCAGCCAGGACTGGACTCAAGCCTGCCAGAAGAAGAGGGGCAGCGAGCCAGTTTGTTTTTAACAAAACAAAGTTATGCAATGTCATTTAGTTCTGACATGTTCCCAATATGCAGCAAATGAAGAACTCACTAAATACAGTATATCTCAGGCCATATCATTTGAATATAACTTGTTTCCATGACAACCTCCACTTAACAGCTTGGCTGATATGAAATCATTCCTAGATGAGGGAGATTTTGCCAAAAGCATTGGGATTCAACACTTTAATATCATATTTTAGGTTTTAAAAAACATTTATTCAAGCCTCTGGAAGCAAATATTAAATAAAATCCCTTCATCCTCACCTCTGCTTCGGCTCTTGGTTGATCAGTTTATCTTCTTGGGAACCTCTCAGAAGCAGCTCCTGTGTTATTTAATATGCTTCTGAAGTCCCAGGCAGTGTTTCAAGAGCAAGTGATCGTGACACCAGCAATTGGTAGAGAAATTACATTTCATGGCTGTTGGCTCAGCCTGGGAGGCAGCGGGGCAGCAGCAGCTGGGCACAGCAGCCAAGGCTTGTGCTCGAGCCACCCCTGAAGTCCAGGAAGGTTTATGCTCCACCTAGCTCTGCCTCGGAGTAAAAAAGAGGAGCTTTGGCTGGGGAAAGGTCTAGTCCAACATTTCCCACAGTTCATTTTCTATCAGGAGCACTGAACAAGCAAAACCTGGTTATCTATTAGATGTTTCCTAAGATTCGTACCTATCACCTTGGAAATTGCTGTGGAATGCTTCCAGTGTGGAACTAAGTATGACTGCTCATATGGTGCTTGTTCCCTTCCTCCCTTCCAGGTGCTACATTGCATTAGAATGTAACTAAAATAAGTCTAATGCTTTCCTAATATTTCTCACATACGCAGGCATTGCAGTTGCCACAGTGATGATACACAACTGTCAGAGGGAGAAAGGATGGTCCTGTCAGGTGTAAGAGGCAGTCTGCTCCTTTGAACTACCACTGCTTTATATCATGAGGGTTCCCCACGGGAGCTATGGGAAAAGCTATGGGACTGGGCAAATAACATTTCAAGCAATGTAATGTACCCATTGCTGTCAAAATTTTGGGGTCAGCAAGGGTTATAAAAGGAGGGATTTACATCTCAAGTAAAACCATGGAAAGAATTGTGAAGTATTAATTGGGTTTTTTTGGCTATAATGGGCCTGTTGCAGCTCTAATGAGACTCAGCATGAAGCTGTAGCAAAGAGGTTCAGGTGTCTGAAATGAAGTGCAGGGAAGCAGTGCCAGGAGCACACAGAATGGGGCAGAACAGTATTCCTCACTTCACCTTTTTTTTCTTTCCCCTCCCAGTTGTTACCTGGGAAAATTTCAGCTGTTACCTATCTGAGCCCAGCTGAGCTAGTTTACCAGCCAACTCCTGCTCTGTCCTGCTTTATAAGAGCTTTTCATGGCCTGACTCAGTTCACTGTCTTGGCAGAAAATTACCTGTTTACTCAGAGAACTCTACAAGCAAAAGGAGGATGTGGCTGGAAGAAGGAGTGAGGGATGGAACCAGGCATGCCTCTGTGGTGGTGAGTTTTAAACCAGCTCATCTCACCTCTGTGCCATCTTGCAGCATGGGACTTAATGGTAACAGTTTGTTTATGGCAAATCTGCTTGAGAAGGTACAAAATCACAGGGGATTGTATCACAGGGGATTATATCACTGGGGTTCCTTTAAAAAGGAGCCTTCCAGATACATAGTAAATATCAATAAAATATATTTTTAATTAAAGCCCTTTAAATATATCTCTGGAAATGCTAATAACTTGCAGGAATTTTTAACCGCTGCAGTGATTTTATTCAAGGTGTGCTGGCAGTGCGAGGTGGTTCAGCAGAATCAGGAGGCTGCTCTCACCATCACTTTTCCTTATGAGATCTATCTCGGGAGACTCATTTTTGTCTCTGTGTCACGACTTCTCAGAAATCTCTGTGGGCAAAGGATGTGCTAATTCAATACATCCTGTGATTGCCTTTCCTCCACATCCAGACTAATTTACTGTTAGTTGAGATTCCCACAACATACTTTGTGCCACTGTGAAGCCTGGTATTTACTGATGTAAACAAGAAATAAACAGGCTTTACATGTCTCATTTGGAATAACGATTGCGGCTCTGCTGCCTGGTACTCACTCAGTGTCTCAGAGGTGTGGTGGTTGTACTTTTATATTGTTCCTTGCAGCTCAGATTGTTTATATGGGAATAATTTGTTTTCAACCTGAGCTATAATATTTTCAATGCTGAGCAGCTCTCTAATAATGGAATATGGAGGTTTTCACTCAAGCGTGTGGTTCTCATCAGAGGCAGGTGCTGGATTCAGAGTTGGGTAGTTCTTGTAATTACTCTGGTGGGTTTGGCCTTATTTCCAGTGTGATGCTGCTGCATATCCAAAAATTAATACTTTGTTGTCAACCTCAGCAGAGGACACCAAAAACGTATTGGGTGTGGAGGCTGTCAACAGCAGTCATGGAGGCAAGATGCGGCCCTTTAGGGTCATAAGAAATTAGCACTCTCCTCCTCTCCTCCTGTCTCCTCCAGCTCTTCTGAGAAAATCTGTGCCTACAGATAAATACAGCCATTTATTGCGGGGTTTTTTTTTCAGGATTAACATTTTCAGTGGGCTTACCATTAAAATAGAGAAAGCTTGGAGTGGGCATACTAATGAATATTTAGGTTCCAAGCTCTCCCAAATGGTCATTAACTTGCCTTCTATTTAAAGAGGAGTAAATTAAATTGCAAGAGATGGTGCAACTGCTTTTCCAGATCTTATTTAATTTGGCTTAGCAGTTAGCATTTTCCATCTGCACAACATAATCATTAACTTTTTTTGTTTCTTCATTGTCACTGTACAGGCTGCTTTTTATGGGTGATCTCTGCCCTTTCTTACTGTTAGATTTTTATTTCTTTAAAGGACTGTGTCCTTATTGATTTTTCTTTTAGGATGAAATATATATAAAATTATGCCTTGCAAGGAAACCTATGTGATTCATGGTCTTTGATCCTGCTATCACTTATGTGGGCGTTTAACTTTACTACTGTGCATAGTCCCACTGGAGAGAATCTTAATTTAAAAAACACTATTATAAAAATAACGTGAAGTTTTTAAGCATATGTCTGTGCTGGATTATGAGGAACGTCTCCCTATAAAACCAGGCATCTAAATTAAACAGGCTGTAGAGAAGATGAGAAGACAGATAAATTATCCCCCCAAGGGAAAAGGTTCATTGTTGCGTTATTGTCTTCATCCATGGTGAGTGCACAGTGGTCATCCTTTCATTTTGTGAACGTGTCAGAGTTTTGTGTCCTAAAACTTGGATTTTTTTTGAGATTTAGTTTCCTGGTCAGCACTGCCAAGCCAAACTGAGCCTGGAGGTTGGTTATTGTTTTCAGGAAGGCAGCCCCAGAGCCTCATCAGCTCTGTGGTGTGATCTGTGGGTGTGCAGAGAAGGGGCTGCCAGCAGCCTCTCCCCAATGCCTGATGGCCCTGGGTCCCTGTGAGCATCTAATGAAACAGATCAGCATTTCAGCTCTGCTGTGTTCCGCAGGAGGGACAGAGACATGGACAGTGGTGAGCACAGGTGGAGGCCTTGGTCAGGGTCCCTTTCTGGAGCCACCCAAGCCCTCAGATGGCACCTTGGTGATGTCCACCATCACCATCAATGTGGCTCCCTTCCCCCCTCATCCATCCTTCTGTCCTCGCCGCTCTGTCTGCCTTATGGCTCCTTGTCCCCAGACTCACAGAATGGTTTGGGTTGGAAGGGACCTTCAAGACCATCTAGACCAGCCCCCTGCAGTGAGCAGGGACATCCTCAACCAGATGAGGTTGCTCAGAGCTCTGTCCAACCTGACCTTGAATGTTTCCAGGGGTAGGAGCATCTCCCACCTCCTTGGGCAACCTGTGCCAGTGTTTCAGCACCCTCACAGTAACAAATGTCTTCTTACACCTCCTCTAAATCTCCCCTCTTTTAGTTTAAACCGTTGCCCCTTGTCCCTGCCTGTCTGTCCCATCCCCCCCGCGCCGATGTGGCCGCCGCCTTGGCCGAATGCCCCTCACCCCCCA
>VZRW01012176.1:534635-573942 GCA_013398125.1 Aegotheles bennettii
TCTGGCTGGACAAGTGAGTGGGACCGAGGGGCGGACAAGGGACGCTGCGGGGAACTCAGGGAGGGGGTAACCCCCCAAAATACCCGTCTGGGGAAAGCGGCTCTGCTCTGGTTCAGCGGAGAACGGGAAATTAATCTGGTGCTGCCTGCGGGTGAGCCCGGGGGTGGCTCTGCCCAGGCGGGGGGAACCGCGTCCTCTGCCGGGAGTCGGCTCAGGAGATCGGGCTGGGAAATGCTTTCGGTTTTGGAGTTCAGCGGAGGCAAACTGATTCCGGCAACCTCGGTGGTGTTTGGAACTCTAAATTTAGCCCCCGAGCCTCGCCAGCCCCAGGAATAGAAAGCTGGAGATGGTGCTCGGCTGCTGCGCTGTCTGTGCATCGCTTTAGCAGCCGGGTTTGACTCCTGCGGATGATCAGTCCTTAAAATCCGAAGTGATCTGTTTGGAAGGATTACCTAAAATTCATTAATGAACTGCAGTTTGCATTTCATGTGCTGGAAGCTTTGGTCTCTATGGCCATGGAGGGCTCCTGCCAGGGGAACTCACCCCTGTGGGGTGCACGGGACAGAAGTGCCCAAGTCAGAACTGAAATAGGAAGTTTAAAACCAGAATTTGATATTGTTTTCCTAGTATGTATTCTCTGGCATCTGGTTTTTGATATTCTACGTCTCCCTTTTCTCGATTTTCTGTTGTATTTATCCTTCCTCCCCACTCCAGAAGGGAAGTTCTTTCCTCCACAAGCCTCCTGCCACTGAACACACTGCCATGTCCTGCTGGTAACGTTCTCCTTTTTCTCCTCTTTCTGGTAACCTTTCAGCTCAAGACAGAGAAGTGGCAAGAGGCTGTTGAAAGCACACAAATATACTCAGCTGCTGCAAATCAAATCTTATCTGTAACCCCACAAGTTATTTCTGGTTAATCCTTCTGAACTCATGACAAGAGCTATGGTCAGGTTTGGGATCCGAGTCTTGTTTTCTGTCTGTTTTTAAAAAGCACCATTTGGACTGTTGTTGAAGCAAGTTACCATCCTGATCTGTTTGTCTACACAGGCCATGTGGAAATAAGCATGTCTATCTTGTGTATCTTCCAACATTGGAAGTTAAAATCCATTTGAAGTTCCTGAGTTGCATCATGAATTTTATTTTTCCCAAGTCTTGCTTCCACTGTAATTCTCTTAAAATTCAGTTATTCTATTGATTTTTATTTTTTTCTTCTTTTTGGTCACATATAAATGCATTTAATTAGGTAGTATTGTTGTTCCTTAACTTATAAAACCAAGAGTGTGTATATAAAGAAAAAAAAAGCATGACTATTATACCCAAAACACTGTTTTGTTTGCCAGCAAGTGATGGAATAATGGCAGGGAAGGAGAATGGCAGCAAACAAGGCGTGCTTCATACACTTAAAAACTGTTTAAGGCATTAAAAAGCACACAAGAGATGCAACTGTGAACTTAATTTACTGCAGTGTGAGGAGGTCCATGTCTCTCTGCAGTCCCGCAGAAGCGTCTGTGACATTTATTGGTACACCCACACAGATGTGATGGAGTGATCATGGCTTAGGCTTGTACAGGGTGGACTTTCCATAGAAGATAACTGTGGGCACTTTTTTAACTTGCTGTAGTAACACCTAGTGTGGAGCAGTGATGTTTCTTGGTGAGGTGGTATTGATTTTTGACTGCTACTACATTTTACCCTGTACTTGGACTGAAAAGCAGGAAGGAGTGATGCTTAAGTATTAACCGATGCCGAGATGGATATGCAGTTATCTCTTTCTATTAAATTACCATGAGAGAGATCCATGACATACATTCTAACTTCTCCAAAATGTATCTTTTCATTAAGTCACACTGTTAAAATAAATACCCATCAGCCAAGCAATGCTTTTTGTAGCAACTAGTGATATGCTACCGAGTGATTCCCTCGGGGTTCATGACCTTGCTTTTATCATGGTGTCTCTCGATACGTTCCTGCCTTAGAAGTAAATGCCTTTGTTTTATCTACATCAGCACTTGTTTCTGTGAATGCCTTGGCACAGGCTTCACATCTGGAGGCTGGGATCCTGTGAGCAGGTTCTGGTTCATTGCCATTATCTCGCACGTGTCACAGGGCATCTGCGTTTCCCGTAAGTACTAAGCCCTTCTTGGTATGTGTGTCTGGAATAGTAACCAGCTGATATCTCTCTCGTCTCTCTTGCCCTGTGTATGCTTTAGGAAATTGAGCATGATGAAAGTGTTTGGGAGAATATTAGTCACCAGCCTGACAAATAAGATCCCCTCTATGATCTTCAAGTGCTCGCAGGTCAGCAGTTTCATAGAAGACAGAGAAGCTGTCAGGTTTTTTTTTTCTTAAGAGAAATGAGATTTCCTTTTTAACTGTTAAAAAGTTTTAAGGTCATGTACTAAAAGTTTTGAAACCAGGGCAGCAGCAAGGAAAATACCGGCTCCCTTCTAAACAAATCAGTACTATCAGAAATTGGGCACAGATCACACAAGAGCCCAGAAGTCTCATTATTAGATAAACCTCGTCAAAGATGCTCTTGCTTCCATGGAATTCTGGGTGTGTGGCAGTGCAGATCGTGTTGCAGGATCACAGCCTGCCTGCCTCATTTGCTTGCTTGACTTCTAACAGTGCTATTTAGGTGACTTTCTTTCTATTGCAAGAATAGTTTAACTATTCTGTATCTTTTTGAGGGGAAGAATATGCTAATAAACATTGCCAAATATAATGCAATGTTATTAGTCTATTCCAGGAAAGTGAAAATGTTCTTGCATAAACATCTTTATGTGCTGATTTTTCTCTCTCCATGTTATACTGATGAGTTCTATATAAATAAAGTTTGGTAGATAAATTCTGATAGCAGAAAAATTTTCATAATAATTGTGAATCTTCATAACTGAACACATCAGATATTTCAAACTAAGCTTAGTAATTTCCCTTCTTCCCTGTAGCAAAATCTTATTTACTAGGCTCATCTATTTCATCTATTAAAGCTCATGAGTAGGTGGTTTACAATGAAAAATGATGGTTAATATTATAAGAACGTTCAACCCGGTAAATGCATTTTGACAGGCTTTGATGGCTTGGAATCAGTCTTTGTATTCAGAATGGATTACCAGATTTATTTAGTTGCCAGAGCATGTTTTTGAGTTTATGCTTTCTAAGTAAATATTTTGCTTATTTATACCAAAAGCAGTTGTGGCTAAGTACTTACAGGGATATTTGCAAAAGTGCTCGGCAGCTTTTAAAGCTCCCACTAAAGATGTGATCAGATTCCCACTGGGAAACAAAGGCCAGTGTGAGCACATATGAAAATCCTTCTATCCTTAATTCTTTGCAGGGAAACAGAAGAGCTACAGTTCAGCGTCAGACATTAACATAAGCACAACCACCTGGGGGTTTATTCATGGATAAAACAATGGGATTTATCTTTGTATCCTTCATTCTTTATTCATGCTGGAATAACGATGAAGTAGCAGAGCAAGGCAGTTTGTGTAGGTTATTCCTGCTTCCACGTTCCAGTTTGAACTGATGTCCCTGCAGTTTGGTGTGAGGTGTGGTATGGTGGGTCTGGCCTGTTCAGACATCTTGATTATTTCTGATTAAAGATTGTGAAGATGCAGCAAAGTGGTATCACAGGGTATAGAACAGTGGGACAGGAGAGCTGTGGAGTATTATTTGATGTGCAGACTCTCTGCGGGGAGCCCAGATGTGCATTGGTAGGTGGTGTGGTGACAGACCACCTATCTCCGTCCCCAGATGAGCTGTTGATGCCTGGCTGGTGCTGTGACCCACCTGGGAGGACCTGTCTCCTCATGGTCATATCCTGGTAGGCTGAATGGGACTCTGAGCAACCTGGTGTAGCTGAAGATGTCCCTGCTCATTGCGGGGAGGTTGGACTAGGTGACCCTTAAGGTTCCCTTCCAGCCATTCTATGATTTGCAGGACCTGTTGAGTTACTTGGAAATGAGTTGCTCAACGTGGCAATAATGGACAGTTCAGTGTGGCACATCAGATTAATTTTATTGTTGATGGCAGTGAAGTTATCAAAAAAGGAAGAATCCTGTAACTTCATTTTAAAGGTCAGTGTTTGCAGGGTTCTTGTTTTGTAGTAGCATGTGTATTGAGGTTTTCAGCAAAGTACACAACTTACTACAGTCTTACTACTCCTGGCTTATGGTTTAAGTGTTTGTTGGAAGAATTAGGAATTTCTACAGATTCCTCCACTTGGAAGTCATCTCCCATTTTTCATAATTTACCCTGCGTACTCAGCTAAAAAAAATAAAAATCAGACTCTCATGGGTTTAAAGGCACAGAAACAATTCAGTTATCATTTGTGCTGATCTGCTGAGTTTATGGGTGGCTATCGCGGAATCCCTGCACTTCAAATTTGTCATCAATCTAATTTTGCAGGAAATTCTGAGGTTTTTCATTCTGTCTGGCTGTGACTGAAATACTTGTCTGTGCCTTATGCTCATCCATTAAACCAAATTTGCACAGGTGTAATTTCTGCAGCAAATGATCCTGAACTTTTAAATTGATGCATGTCATCATTTTTTTACTTGCAGTCCCTTTGATAATTTTTCTTTAATAAAAAAGTTTGTGGGTTCATGGCTCATACCTATAAATCAATGACACTTTCCAGAGCTGGGTGAAAGGCTGGAGTAATGACGTGTAATCTTATGGGCACGGAGCACTTGCCAGGCAAGTTACTAGAAATAAATGGTCACTCACTTTAACTTTTAAAACAGATAATTTGCTGGTTGGTTGGTGTTTTCAGGCAGATGGTCACATAGGTTTTCTGGAAAACGTTATTTGCAGCTATCAAAATGAACCATTTTATAACCTCAGAGTGGAATATTCTGTCTGTTTGTCTTTTAAATAGCATTGAGTTTGCTAAATGACTACCATGATTATCTAGATAACCTTTGACGGTTATAATTAGAGAATAGATTTTAATCTCTTATTTGAACTGATCTTACTATCACAGAATCACAGAATCCTAGGGGTTGGAAGGGACCTCGAAAGATCATCTAGTCAAACCCCCCTGCCAGAGCAGGGTCACTGAGAATACATCACACAGGAACGCATCCAGGCAGGGTTTGAATGTCTCCAGCCAAGGAGACTCCACAGCCTCTCTGGGCAGCCTGTTCCAGTGCTCTGGCACTCTCACAGGAAAGAAGTTCTTCCTGATATTCACATGGAACCTCCTGTGCTCCAGTTTGCATCCATTGCCCCTTGTCCTATCATTGGTCATCACTGAAAAGAGCTTTGCTCCATCGTCCTGACCCTCACCCTTTACATATTTGTAACCATGGACGGGGTCACCCCTCAGTCTCCTTTTCTCCAAGCTAAAGAGCCCCAGCTCCCATTGTTGAATTTGCCAGATGACTACCATGATTATCTAGATAACCTTTGACGGTTATAATTAGAGAATAGATTTTAATCTCTTGTTTGAACTGATCTTACATCGCAGTGTCTCTGTTGCAGTGTCAGTGTGACTGTAGGGAGGGGTGGTACTACAGGTTGTACAACAGAGTTAATCCCACGTGCATCGGGGACTGGCAGAAGTCGTGCCCAAGAGAAGTAATTTCTTGGACAGCGGTGTGAGAGACAAACAGGCAAAGTTACCTCAGGTTTTGCATGTTTGTGTTCGATAATGTATGAAACAGCTTAGAGAGGTGCTGTTTGTCAGCAACAAGCTAAAAAGGCTGAGGCCTTGGCGCTGTGCTCAGCCCTAACCCTGACATCTCGGCGTTATCAGAGCACAAACCCAGAGCACAAGCCCAAAATGCAGCTACTGAGAAGGGAACGAACTCTGTCCCAGCCCAAACCAACTCGGTGTCCCCGCTCCTCGGGGATGGCCGGGCCCTGGCAGCCGGCGCTGCGCGGGGTGAGGCCGGGCCCGCCCGCCGCTGCCACCTGGCGGCCTGTGCTCCTCCTGCCTGGCGAATAACCCTGAGGCACGACATAAAAGCTTGCTTTTAAAAAATAGGGAATGCTGAGGGTATCTTAAAACGCTCCGGCAGGGTTCTGGGTTGTGTGAGAGGCGATTGGGAAGGAGCGCGGGGCAGGGGCCTTGCTGGCAGCCCCTCACCCCGAGCTGCTCCGGAGCCCTGGGGAGGAACGTTGTTATTCCTGGTTAAAAACTCCTAATTCACCCATTTAATAAAAATATTTTACGAAATGCCCGGTGAAGCTTAATTTATTCAGAAGTGTAGAAGCACTTGAATTCCTCTCTTTGAATGATTCATGATAATTGGGGTTCCCTCTGCAGCTTTGACGTGAATATTTCCACCTCGCCTTCCCCATCCATCTCCCTTCTTCCCCCTTGATAAAATATGTATTTATTTCTTAATCTCTGCCTTGTTTTCAAGGTCACTTCCCGGGACAACAGCGGCTGAATGTGCATCAAATTTGAAGAAGATTTATACAGTGCAGACAGTGCAGGTGAGGGGCATGGCCTGGCTATAGGAGCTGCCACACGTTATTGATGCAACTTCACACCTTAACTTTCATTCTTCTCCATACATATGAGTCACACTTGTGGCTTTGCTTACCTGTGGTATGAAACGGGGGTGTTATTGCTTGCGTGTGGTTTTACTTAGTCATTGTTTGAATTACATTTGGCTTTCCAGGCCAGGAAAGGAAGAAGCATATTGGACTGATCAGGCAAGTCCCTCTTAAACGCCCCCGAGTTTCCACTTGGGCCTCTATTGGATTGTTACACTTGATGTATTTTAAATATTTTTCCTCCCTTTTCTCAATTTTTTTTTTTTAATACAGAAAATCATTACACAAAGACTAAAAATTACAGCTTCTGGTTCGGTTTTCCTCTCCCAAAGCATGAATTTAAAACAAATTCTAGTGCAGTGACTCAAATTAAAGTACTTTTAGATCATGCAATACTTGCAGCAATGAGAAATTCTTCATGTCTGCATCGTCTGCCAGTGCCAAGCAGTGGGCATCTCTTGCAAGTGAAACTGCATTTCTGTTTTCGTACCACGGTTAGCATGAAGTGCAGTGAATTGCTGTTTGTCTCACCTTAATGCTAAACTGACTCTAGTTTGCTAAATCTCTGAAATTCTAAGGTAATGCCAAAAGCTCTTTGAAGGAGCCCCACTGTAGTGATCTACTGAGGTTTTAAATAAGGCTTTCTCATCAGCATCTGCACAACTTGTTACATTGCATGAGGTGTTTCTTTCCAAATTTTTTCTTCAGCAAGATTTTGTCACATAATGGTGCAATCTTTGTTTCTAAAGTTGTTCTAGTGATGAAGTATTAGATAATGAGTTGTACTGATGCTTAGTATTGCGTCTCTGCATGTTGATGCAAGGTGAGTCTTTAAAAATCCTTTCTTATTCTCAGCTGTTGGATAAAGAAGAAAGGGGATTGGGATCTTTTCAGTCATCCCTCCCTGTTGCTCACGGCTGCCTTTGAGTGCCTTTTGTCCACCCTAAGCATATATGACAGCTTCTACTTTTGCCAGCAGAAATGCTGGGAAGTAATCCAGTGATTCCTGGCAACTTGGATCTTCTAATTTCTCCCCCATTCCTGTATCAATATGTGCATCTCAGGCTCTTTGCATCTGCCTGAAACTTTTCACTGGGATCTAGACAAAGTGCTTGGGTTACTAATTAGGTATTTAGTTCAACTGAATTATTGTTTGTGGTGACAACTCAAGGTAATCATAATGAAGTTTTGACTAGTCTAAAGTGAAGCAAGGTGGATATTTGACATAAGTATGTATTTTTAATATGCTAAGAATGTTTTATGTACTGTTTTTTTCTGATATACTTAGTGTAACTCTGATTTTGATTATTTTTTTTCTCTCTAGTCCTAAGGACTTTGATTCTAAAGTAATCCACAGTTCAACTCCTTCCCTTCTACTTCCACCTTATGCAGAAATGGTATCTACAAAAAAAAGTGAAATTGCAACAAGTTCTTTTCAGAGCACTTTATAATGTAGAAGCTGCCGGTTCTCCAGGAGCAAGATATGTAATCGTTTCAGAGAAAATGGGCAAGGCAGTAAATCTGCATTAAACTTACTCTCTTGGACTAATGCAACTAGTATTTTTCTTTTTAAGGATTTCTGGAGTGTCTATAACAACATTCCTCCTGTGACAAATTTGCCCCTGAGATGTAGCTACCATTTAATGCGGGGAGAAAGACGGCCGCTTTGGTACGTATGTTGTCCCTAGACAATTCTGGGAAAAATGCTGGTGTCTGTATAATCAATGAATTTTAGGTTATTCCTTAGGCTTTACTAGTACAGAGTTTTAACAGGAAACTAGAACTCTAATTTAAAATCTTACAAAAAAAATTGTGACATAATAAACTGGAAGCTCACAGGTTTGTATGTTGAGCCTTTGTCATTACGAGGCAGTTTAATGGTTATGTATGCCCTGACCCTGGGCACCTTCAGCCTTCCTTTTAATAAGGGCAGTTAATTTCTCACTGTCACAAAACTGAAATTAAATGCTCTCATGTTCTTTTGTTGAACTGGATAAACTTGAGAATAATAAGCTGCTTCTGTGAAAATATGGCAGAGTTTTTCCAAAACAAAAGGTTACCATAGTAAAACATAAAATTGCTTTGTGGCCTGTTCCCATATAGCATGCAGCCACTTCAAAGATGCTCTGTAGTCAGGGAAAGTGTAAGTAATTTCCAACACAGAAAACTTAGGGAAGGGATTAGGTGTGGAGAGATACATTTCATATGAACAATGAAAGAACTGCCTCTGAGGTCAGAAGTTGTAGCTTGAGTCATGCTACCTGGAATTGGTAGTTGCCTTTCAAATGGGATTTCTGTGGGAAAATTAAACCCCAGACGTGGGTTTGTCTGGATGTGGATTTGAATGTTTGTTTTGCTGATCTATTTCATAACCAGGGAAGAAGAAAGCAATGCCAAAGGAGGTATATGGAAAATAAAGGTCCCTAAAGAAAGTACGGTATGTTATATTGACTTTTTATTTAGACATTGTTCAGTAAGGGAGTTTCTTTAAACTCCATGGAATAAGGCTGTTGTAGGGCTTTTTAGTTCTGACATCACCCGACACAACAGCCAAACACTATTTTAATATCTATAACTTAGAACTTTTATCATGGGAAATTCTTGGGAGAAATTATGTTCCTGCTTTGCATTAGCTACTGCATTCAGGATGAGTCATGGACACAGAAACAGAGAAGCTAAACTTACTGTTAAATATGTAAAATATTTATTAGAACAATTCTTTGTTAATGGTATGTATTTCCAGAGTCTAAATTCTTGCTCCAAGTGTATTGAAGAAATTAATTCTACAACATAGCATGTAGTTATAATAAATACTCTTTTGTCTAGGCAACCTCAGAAAGGGACTGGACTCACAACTGAGCTAGAAACCGAACTTTCAAATTAAAAAATATTTGAAATGTAACTTGGTTTCTTTTCTTTCTTTCCCTCCTTAGGCTGCAGTTTGGAAAGAGCTACTGTTAGCAACTA
The DNA here is from genome assembly GCA_013398125.1 of Aegotheles bennettii. Taxonomy (NCBI): domain Eukaryota; kingdom Metazoa; phylum Chordata; class Aves; order Caprimulgiformes; family Aegothelidae; genus Aegotheles; species Aegotheles bennettii. The sequence continues at coordinate 544,112 of VZRW01012176.1, forward strand.
TTGGAGAGCAGTTTGCAGACTGTTGTGCAACAGGTAACTTTTAAAAAATGATTGAGGCTAGCATGGCAAACACTGAGTGCACAACATGGGAACACCGCTAAAGTTGTTTCACCCTCGTGCCCCATTTTTGCTTACAGACATTTCTGTAGGTAAGTTGCCTTTAGTAGTTTATATTCCTAACCTTACTGAAAGGAGTCCTGTGAGTCCCTTTTAATCAAGGATAGGAGTGCTAATAGGAAAGTGAATAATCCTATGGCACTTTACTAAAACCACTATGAGGTAATATTTCCAGTAGCTTCCATAAATACAGTGTTATTTTCTGTCTGGTAGCTATTTTGTCTGGTTTGAACGTCGGTATTCTCGCTGGAGCTTTGATCTTCTTCATTTCTTCAGTTTGTTCAGGTTTTGGGCACCATTTCATAATACATAAGTATCAAATTAGACATGTCTCATTTTTAAAGTATTCCTTAATGAGGCTTCCTCTTCTGTGCAGATGATGAAGTAATAGGAGTTAGCATCAGCATTCGTGACCGTGAAGATGTTGTGCAAGTCTGGAATGTGAATGCTTCTCTAGCAAGTGAAGCGACAGTTTTAGAAAAGATACATAAACTTCTGCCACACACTGCTTTTAAAGCAGTCTTTTATAAATGTAAGTACTTTGTACTGTTAATTTCCACATTCATTAGAGAAATGAGGTAGGGTATTTCCATGGGAATAACCTGTCTAATTCATCATTAACCATTTGGAAACGTAGCATCTCTCATTGCATTAAGATCATGGCCCTTCAATGTAAAAGTTAGCTACCATTCAAAATATATTTTTAGTTTAACTGAGGAATATATTTGGTTTCATGTTGAATATGCCTGATTCATAAAACGAGCGAGAGAAATCTCTTGATAACTCTCAAGACTACGTGCTGTTTAAGTATTCATTTAGAGGAACCACTTACAATCAGGATTTTAAGGAACCTCTTCTTTTCAGCTCTGTATAAGTGTATTATCAGAATAGTGTATTCCCCAAGATCACTCATTGGCATGTCATGTCTTCCTTGACTGCTTTATAGGTTGTCATCTTCTCTTTTTTTTAGTCTTTTCAATTCCTTGACAGAGTTTACGTGGGTTTTTTTATTCTTTTTTCCTTCTCTTTTCCTTAGCACACAGAGAGCACCATGCTTTTGAAGGCCGACGGGGAAGACATTAAGTGCCATCTGTGCCAAGCTCATTTGTTGTTATTTGGGGTTTTGAGGTGGTCTGGATGGGGAGAAGGATGGTGGAAGTCCTGCAGAAGCACTATGGGCAGTGGCCCTTTTAAGTATCTAAGATTTCAAACTGGGAAAATAAGGAAAAACGGTTGCTTTGGCCGCTAAATGCACAATTCATTACTACTTGTTTGGTTGGAATTTTTTTTAATTCTTCATTGTTTCTTTAAAAAGATGTTTTGGCCACTTGAATCAGATTATGTTTGTTCTGGTTTCATTAAGATAGCAGGCTCTCATTTCTTCTGTACTGTACTTAGTGGAATACAAACGTGCACCGAGATGTTATGCTGCTTTTCCTAGATGTGCTGCATGTAGAGGAATACTGGCTTGGTGAAATGTGTTTTCAATTTTCGTTTTGAAACATTCCTATTGTGTTAAGATTTACTCACTGGTTTTGTCCCGAGAGAGAAAGAAAATGCACTGCATTTATTCTAATATTCAACGTAGTCTGGTTTTGCACTGACAACAGCACACAAACTGTAAATGTGAATAGTAAAATGTTTGCTGAATGAGCAACTGAAGAGAACACATTTATATTTGGCCTAACCCTCTGTGGGATGATGTTAATGTGTTAATTGTATTGATTTCTGAAGAGCCCTTGTTCAGACTAGAATGAGAGATCTTTCAGTAGGAAACCCTGCAAACTCCGCACCTCTTATTTAACAGGGGATGTTTTTTAAACGTTTTTATATTGTGTGCTTTCGTATGACATTTTCCCGTGTGTTCATGGAGAAGTGTCATGAATCATTTCTAATGCCTTTAACTGGATCCATCCCTCGCACTTCTGTGTGCTCTTCAGGCCCATGCCTGCACCCACGAAGGTCAGTATCAGAACTGTTGTTGACTGCAGGGGAAGAGATCCCATCATATGTAGCTTCAAGCCATCATGATTTCCTAAGTGACCTTTTTTTTAAAAAAAAAATACAGGAAAGAAATGGATTTTGTGCTGCAGCATGAATATGAATACAAAACATGTTAATCTTCAATTATTTGTCTATATTAATTATTTTAAGTGTTGGTTTGATTTAATATACTACCAAAGATTGCTGTCATTCCTTTTACAAGAAGAAGCTGCAAGGTAAAGAGGAACATACACTCCACTGAGCATTGCTTCATTGTTAAAAGGGTTTTGGCAACTGTTCAAGTTGCACTGATTTCTACATCTTTAGTGTATCAAGAGACAGCCATTAAAATCAAATAAATCTAAAAATAAAAATCACACATTTGTGACTTTTTTACAACTTTATTTATGAATTAAAACTGTGCAGTTAATGAGCATTATTAATTAAACAAATTTCCTAAAATCCAAATGTCTTGCTTCTGTAATTGCTTTCTGAGATTAAACGTTACCAGATCCGCTTTTTAAGCCTCTGTATTTTTCAGTAAAACTTCTTTTCTCAGAAGCTATCTATGTTTTGTTCATAGTTTACAGATATGTATTTCTTTTAAAATCAGCGAGCAGGTCTAAAATTTATTAGTAGTATCTCTTGTAGGTATTCAGTTAATATTCAAGGTATTCTTGCGTTGCAGTTAAATTGAGGTTTCAAAATAAAAAGCATAGAGACTGTTTATTTTTTTTAGTATTTTAAATATTTATTATTTTCACCCAGAAATCTGCTTTATTTAAGTCAAGTAAATGAACCTCCCACTACTTCAAAATCATCTAAATTGTTTAAATGGATATCAAAGAGGACCCTACAACTTCCTCTCAAAATGAATTTCTGCTGGTGTTTCCAACATTAACTTCCATGGTGACAGACACCAAAGAAACTCCAGGTTGCTGCATTAGATGAACTAAAGAAACCTGCTTCCCTCTTGGGGTGGTGACCAGCCCTGACTGACACCTGCCCACATTGGGCCAGTGCCCTTGGACTTCATCTGGTGGCTGCTTGGTGTGGGAGGTCGCATAGCTGGAGTATTTCTTTTTTTATCCAGGCTGTTTTTATGACTTTTATAGTAACTTCATATCCTTGATAGACCTGTCCTGCCACCCAGGACTGTGGGTGTGGAGTTCCTGTCGCATGGGGGTTGTCCTGTCCTGAGAAGCCAGGTGAGGTACAACGTAGGGGGAGAGCTCTGGTTGGCTTTACAAATTTTTGTAGCACCTCCTAAAAGGTGCTCACAGCATCTTCCTCAGAAAAGCTTTGATGCTATGTGGCGTTAGGTGGAGGATGGTGGTGAGCTGGTTGGAGGATTGCTGCTGGCCTCCTACATGGGCACAAGCATGGACTGTGCAGAGGGAGGAAGGGAGCATGGGGATGCAGCGGGAGCACCAGCAGCACCAGCCCCATGGGAAGAGGAGGTGCTGGTTGGGATATGACTGAAGTTGCCGGGGCAAACGGAGCCAGGAGAGACAGCTGAGAAGTAGTAAGAGGAATAAATAGCTTTTTACTGCTGAGTATCACACTTGTGCTGGTTTGCATCTTCCCAGGGCTGAAGGCGGCTGCTGGCAGCAAGCGAGGGCTGAGCTCTGATCATTCCTCCAACTTTGGGGACAACTCTGGTAGCTTTCTTTGGCTCCCAAGGCTGCGAGACAACTGCTGCTGAAGGGGTTAGTTGGGAATTTCACTTAACGGGGATGAAATGCTGTCTTCTGAGGCTGGCTAACTAACAGGATTCTACTCTGGTAATTCAATAGCTGTTCATTGAACAGAACTTAGTTGATGAAATCTTTGGAAAACATAACAATTAGCAGGCAAGAAATGGTAACTTTGCCTCAAAAGCCTGTTCCCAGCCAGTTGCTGGTGTGGTTTTAACCTTTTATTCTCCAACAACAATGGCACTGACTCCAATGTCTTTGGTTTGCTGCTGTCATTGGGCAGCTTGTTTTCTCTGCTGTTGCAGCAGCTGGTTCCTCTAGGGCTTTGTCTCGGCTGCAGGGGCTTGAGATGTCCTGCTTCACTGGTTGCTTTTCCAGAAGACTCTGTAGTGCTGCCTTCTTAAAAAGTCAAGGCTGGAAGACAGGAGTGTTTGCTGCCCTAAGCATAGATCCTTTGTTGTGGCTGCTGGCTAAGCCCTCCATGCCTTTGCACAACCCAGTTGTGCCTCCTCTGCAGAGAGGAGGGTTTCCACCATGGTTACTCCACACACAGCAGCATCTTCCTCCTCTCTGAGCTTCATTTGTTGGGTATCATCACCAGGCACTCACACTGTTCACGTGCACTGAAACAGACTCTGGTTGCACATGAAGACTTCCCTCTGCTGGGCTCTCTCACTTAGTACTGCCTTTGGTTTTGGATTGTTGTTTTGGTTTGGTTTGGTTTTTTTTAAGCTACTTTTGCAAAATGGTTTTCAAAATGAGACACATACCAGAATGAATTTTTCTGGTCTATGGCTTTCTTGGACTGTGGAGATGCTTGTGGAGTTTTGTTTTTGAGTAGTGAGAGAGAAAAAGCATGGGGGCAACAGGAGAAAGTAGAGGAGAAGGTGCTTTTACCTTGAGTGCTGTGCCTTAGCTATGCTGCTGGGTTGCTGCAGAGGAGCCCATCAAAGTCTCTTCGATCTCAAGCTGTTCCATGCTACGGGCTTTGCTTGGTCTTCTGTGTGCTTTTATTTTAGCATGGCAGGTTCAGGACAGGTTGGCACATTCTCCTCGGTAATAATTGACTAACTTAATACTTCAGAACGAGGAACACAAAAGCTCTGCAGGTCAGAAGGGTCTCAGTCAATTCTCTGCCTTTGCCAGTTGGTGGGAGTACAAAAGAAATCACTTTTTATGTTTTTTCTCTGGAAGGGTTGACCAGAGGGGATGAAGCTTAAGAGTTGTCTTGAAACGCAAACATGACTGCAACAGAGGAAAATTACTGATCCTGAGCAGCTCATATAAACACTCTTATCAGCACACGGAAGGGAGATGCTTTCAGCTGGAAACTGTTCATGTCTTCATCTCTCCACTTCTCCCTCTCTTTCCTCAATAATTCTCTTAGGACAACAATGACAAGGAAATTAGATTAGACAAACAGTGGGAGATCCCACGGCTTGCTATAAAAGCCACCTCCAATCTTTGCTACACTTTACCAGCTCTCAATTTCCCAATTTGACAGGCTAATGAAGACTGGACTAATTCCAATGCCACATTGCTGGGGAAGAGGAGCTGTGCTCCACACTGGGACTGCCCAACCTGGCACCTTCCTCCTACTCAGGCTGCCAAATCCTCATCCCTGGGAAGGAGGCAGCTTGTGTTGGGGCCTGAGGTCAGGAGCTGGGGTGGTGCAGGGCTCTGTGAGATGCTCCTGTGCCAGAAGACAAGTGGACTTGCCTGGGGTGTGTGTGTCATCTCTGAGAAGCTGTGCTGCAGTGTTTGACCGCCCTGTGTTTGGCTTGGCTGGCCGGTACGTTGTTTCCTTCCACTCTCCTCTGTGTGCAGACAGTGGAATGGGCTGGCTGAGCCAGCCAAGCTAAATACAGCAGGAGACATCCCAGACACAGCATCCCTGGAGCAGGCAGGTGGGCATCTGTGTGTCCACATGGCTCTGTGCCCAGCCTGGTGCTCCACTCCAAGACACGGGGCAGGAGAAAGGGCTTTTAATGTGGTGGAGAAACTACCAGCCATTGGGAGGAGTGTTGGTGGGAAGTGCAGCAGTTCTGGAGCCAGTGGTCCCATGGTGTCTTTCCACAGCAGCAAGGCTAGGAGCAGAGTTTCAGGTCTTACTGCTCCCCCTCCAAACCATCCATTGTGAGCCCAGTGCCCACGATGTGCTCTGGCTAATGGGAAACTGGGAGAGGAGAGTCTCCACCAGTGCACTGAGGCTCCATAAATAAGCAAATCGAAGCAGGCTGAAAGCAAAGAGCAGAGTAGGTATCATTCATCATGCAAGGGAGCCTGGAGTATGTTCCAGCTCATAATGCATAAGGGAGAGCAGTGTTATGAATAGGCACGGGATGAATCCCCTTCTTTTTGGATTGTGATTCCGTGTAATAAACATGCAAGACAATTTGTATATAATAGTGAGGATTCTTTCCTAGAGAAGTCATTTAAAGCTATATTTGCACGTCAGGGAACAGTTTGTAGGAATGCTTTGTAGTTCAATTTCCATACAAGTGCTCAAAGAGAAAACAAACACGGTCGGCAAGTGATGGATGGTGCACGTAAGCCTGTGCACCACTGTGCCCTCCCTGGGCTGGCAATCACATTGTACAGCCTCCCATCATTCAGGGAAGCTTCCAGCCTGGCACCCTATGTCCCTTCCTCCTGCTGCCTTCCCCTGCTCCCCCCCGACAGCCGTCCAGGCATGCAGTAGATCACAGCATAAACACAATCTAAGGTAGGAGGGATTTTTTTTCCTGAGTGTCTTTTGGTCATGAATCAGTGGTTTTGGAGTAGGAAAATCCTGACCCAAATGCATTAGCACTCTTAGCAACCTTTAATGTTTTCCTGTAAAAGGAGAAGCTGGGCTGCCAGGTGAAATGTGAAATGATCCTGCAGTGTGCAGTGCAGGGATGGCTTGTGCAGAAAGTTTGCTGGTTTTTTTTTTCTTCGGGAGAATTTTTTGGAGATTTCTTTGTTTTATTTGCTTTTGGTATTTCCCAACTAGCTTGTCAGTTGCTCCTCACATGTTGCAGAATCTTCTTTGTATAAAGCAAGTGAGCAACAAACCCTCTGCTGATGACCACGCTGTGCTTCAAGTGAACCTCTCAACTTTTTTTAGAGATCCACATCCTACCAGACTCAGTCTCGAGAGGGTCAAACCCAAACTGGAGGGATGGATGTAGCCCTGGGGAGCGAGCCCTTCCTCTGCAGTGTGGAGAATACCTGGCAGGGAGCTCTGAGGGCACAGCACATCTTCCTCTGGGGTTATTTTCCTTAATTGTTTTTGTCAGGCATAGACCCCAGATCTTGCTGAGGAGGGACTTGTTGCCCTGGTGTGGGGAGCAGCAGACCCTTTGTGGTGCTGACAGCCCATCTCCCACCCTGGTGTTGACCTTTGCAAACAGGGTCCTGAGCTGCTTGGAAAAAACATTTGATTTTCCCGGGTTTTTCCTGCTGAAGCAGAAACCCCTCTAAGCCAGGGCTGTGTGTGCTGCTGCCCCAAGGAACTCACATCTAGACATTAATCTCTGGGATTCGACCTCCCTCTGATCCTCCTGCAAGCACAGAATGAGCTGAAGCCTTGCAGAAAAGGTCTTTTGAAAGCATGGCTTTGCCAGCACACCTAATGGGCTTGCTGGCACTCCACAAGGCAGGGGACAGCTTCTGATTTCTGTGTCTGCTCGTTCTGCTTCTTTTCTGCAAAGGAACCATCCCTGGCAGTCTGGACAGAGATGCTCCCGCTGTGCCCCTAAGGGTCCCAGATGGAGATGCTCCCGCTGTGCACCCAAGGGTCCCAGATGGAGCAGGCATTGCTCTTCATGTTTGGTACCCCCTGGGCTTTTACTGCTGGAAATATCTCACAGCCATGAGGAGGTGAGAGAGGACATTCAACATTTGCAATAGCTTTACTGTTTGAAGCCTGCAATGGCTTCCAGATTTAAGCACGGTTTTTATCTTAGTTTTTTCTCTCTACTTAAATAATGGAGCCATTAGAGACGGTCTGTAATATGGAAGACACATGGTTGTATAGGGTTACCATTTATATAGCAGCAGTCTGGGCTGGAAAGCTGATAATCTAGCAAAATAAATTATCTCTGCTGCTTGTGCTCCATCCTGGAGCTTCCTTGAAAGACTATTATGTTTTGGACCTAGAGATTTTGGTGATTAAAAACTTTAATCTTCGGATTTTTTTGGGGAGGTTTATAGATCTAAAACCTTAACAGCTCAACAAGAAAATACCTGCGAAGAGCTGAAAGGAAATGGGTATCCCGTGCAAGGCTGGCAGTAGAGCTGCCATAAGATGGCACTGCAACATAAAGCATGGAGCCAGCCCCGGCTGTGCAGGACCGCTCACATCCCGGGTGTGCAGGGAAGCACCTTCCTGGGGAGGAAAAAAATGCCAAGGAAGAGAAAGGACTTATGTAAGGGTAATTCTGCTATTAGTCAGGCGGAGCTGTCACGGAGCCGTGTCTGGACGGGATTTTTCCTGCTTACACGAAGCGCCTAATGCTGTAGGAATTCACATATAAACAGTGCAAATAAAGGGGGAGGCTATCTAAATTATGAATAGTGGTAAGGAAATAGCTTTTCTTTAACTGTTGCTGGCAAATTCAAAAAGTCTTTGATTTCTGAAGGGTTTCTGAGCATAACCACCCATTAAAATAGTCATGGTATGACTTTCTGCCAGGCTGGTGTGTTTTTCCCTTTCTTTGAGCACACACAAAGCTTAAAGCCAGAGAAGCAGAACAGTGTCCTCATCATCAAGTGCCACATAACAGAGCCAGCAAAGCTCCATCACATTGGTGACATCTCTGACCCCATAAATGAGACATGCTTGAAAAAAATGTTTTGCCCAAAGCCAGACAGAAAACATGGGGTGAAGCATGCTACTATTTCTTATTCATTGTAATTAGGAATACTAAACCATGGAGGGGGCTTCTGCCAGTGGCTTCTTCCCTCTCTTGAGCTGAACTGAATAGCTGCCCTTCCCCCTCTTCTCCCCACCTAAAAAAAATGCTTTTTTTGGTGCTCAGACAGGACCCGCCTGAGTCTAACTCTTGGAAAGCAAACAGCAGCACATCAATGGCATTTTTGCAGGCAGGGAGTGAGAATGGACTGCATCTCCACAGCTTCCCTGCGGCACTGACAAGGTCAGGAGCAATTCTGGGAGAAACCAGCAAACCCCATACACACGAGTGGGCTGGGGGTGGTGATGCCCTTTTCCTGCCCCACGGCGTGAGGAGGGTTTGGTGACTGGGGCCAGCAGAGGGATTTTTCCCTGCTGCTCTGTTAAACCACAGCCTCTTGTACTTGACCCACATTTTTCCAAGCTCCCTCCTTGTTCTTCCCTTCTTTTACCCGTCACTACCTGCATTTCTCCTTCCCACATCGCTTGGAGCCCAGCGCTGCACTGGGCCCTCTGGGCACTGCTCTGATGAGCAGCCAGCTACAACATAGGCACGAGAGCTGGGGTTTGGTTTTTTTTTTCTCCGAAGACAGAAAACTTAGTTTTTAAGGGTAGTTTTTCAGATAGGACATTGGGGAATAATTACCCTTTATGCTACTTCAAAGAAGCATGCTTAGCACTACCCTCAGAGGACTTTGCCTGTTAGGAAAATACCTTGGCTTAAGCATCCTGTAAGTAAAGTGAACTTTGACTGATGGTACTTAGTGCAAATGGGCCAATGCTCACATGGCTGAGTCTCCTAATGCCATTCAGGATATTTTTGCACCAATTGCAGCCTATTCATCAAAATAAAATGCCAATGAGTAAAGCATTACAATGCTTTCAGAAGGGAGTGCGCGAAGGAAAGTGGGTGAATTCTGCCCCCAAATGGATATTCAATCTTATAACAAGTAGTGTGTGTTAACGAAAAGGGAGCACCTTGGCTGCTGTCCTAGGGCTGATGCTTTATCTCCATTATCTTTCAGCTGCGCTCCTGCCTCTGTCGCATGCGGACACTGAAATGAAGTAACTCACAGGCAGCTAATTGGCATCTATTTCATTAAGTTGGCCTCTAAAAACGGCAGCCTGCATCCAGTGTCCTGATAAGAGTAGGGCAGGATGCTGTGAGGATGGGAGCCAGGGCTGCAAGGGCTGAGGGAACACCCGGGGGTGCCTGGATTTCCCTGGGAGGATGTTTTTGTTTAGGGATTGTAAGGAGCTGGGTTTGAGAAGCCAAAGGTGCATAGCAAGTACCTCCTCCTCGCACGGCTGTGAGCAGCATCACCCAGCCTGGTCTTCCCCAGGATGTGCTGGAGCTGTGCTGTTCTCAGCCCCTCTGGTGAATGGATTAACTGAATATTTCTGCCCTCCTTTCCATACAAGCAGCCAGCCACGGTCCTGGCCAGGGCTTGCATCCTGAGATGTCTGGTGGGGCTTCCTGATGCTGCAGGGAGCTGAGGGTGTCACATCACCCCAAGCTCCTGAGTTTATGATTTCCAGCTTTTTCTCCATGACTCCGAGGATGCAGCAGATACCCTTCCTATTTTCACCATGCCTCCCATGTCTTTTTAAGGGGAAGCCTTGGCCATCTGACCCCAGGACATGGTGCTTTAAAGAAGCCAGTTACCCACAGGGAAGCCTGCAGGAGCTGGCAGCACGGAGCAGGCAAGTTGTGGGGTTGGGATTCACCCAAGAGGAGCAATTGTTGCATGTGAGATTGCTTTTTTGTCACAGCCAAGCTGCCTGCATGTACCTGGCAGCAATGCCCCAGAAGTCAGCATGGGGATTTCTGGCTGCCGTGGCCATCCCATGGAGGAGCTTATACTGCTGTACAAAGGACAGGTATTGAAGGGTCACCAAGAGGATAGGTCTGGCATGGTCGGGGACCCAGGTGCCAACAGCAGGGAGATGCCATGCAGCCCGTGGTTGCAAGGATCCTCGGGGAACACCAGAATTGAAGCCCCTGAGGCTTTTGGATGGGAGGGCAGGAGTGCAGAGAAGCTCTCCCCTGCCCCAGACTGTTTCCATCCCTGTCAGTCTCGGCTGCCACAGCGGGGCCCTGGCTCCTCACACCCATATCGGTGTGTGTGTTTTTTGTTTAAACCATTACAAATGTAAATGATCCTTCTCAATTACAAAAGCCTGTGCGAACTGGCATCTCTAAAGGAAACTCTGAAAGAGCTCCTGGCACCGTGCTTCTTCAAATATTTGGAAGCTTTGCTAAGTCTCCTGAAACAAAGGCAGGCGCAGCCTCCTGCTCCTCCAGCACCCTCCCTCCCGCAAAGCCAAGCACTCTGTGAGAGCACAACAAGAGGCCATCACTGCTTGAATGGTACCTGAGTGACATAAAGGGTGGCAAGGGACAGAGGAGCCACCTGCCTGGGCCAGCAGCAAGGGCTGCAGCAGCCCCACTGCAGCCCACCTCCTGGCTGCCCTGTTGGCACAGCCCTGTCACAGAGCAGCACCTTATAAAACATCTTCCTTGCTTTAGCATTCCTCACCTGATTTTCAGGCTTTTGCACAGCTTTGGTGGACTGAGCATTTTTTTTATCCCTTACTCTTCAACAAAACCACTCTCAGGTCGCTCGTTCTGCATAAAGATGCCCCAGGGCACTGAGATGTGGGTGGTGCTGCCACCCTCCACTCGGGCTGATCATGCTGGAAGGATGCTCAAGCCATTTGGGCAGCACATCACCCGGCCAGACTGGAACAGATGGAAGTGAAATGAATGGTTAAATAAATGTGGCAGCTGCCTGTATACAATGTAATAGGGCTTCCAAAACAATGGAACATATTATTTCGCATTTGATATCTGCTATCAATTGAGATTGAAGGTATTGATCCAGGCTGATTGCTGGGGACAATCAGAAAGTGGAAGGGTAATTGACTGTCATGTCCCTCATTGATCGGGCACTGCAGTTCACAGCAGCCAACATTATTTTCAAGTACTTTGCAGCATCTCCTCTAATAACAGAATACAGACTTTAAGTAACAAAGTGACTTATATGCGCTGCCATTTAGAAGGTGGGTGAGGCCATTCTTAATCAACACTCTCTTGCCTTGACCAGACTGAAAGGTTGTCAGCAGGAGAGTGCCAGGGCAGGAAAACATGGATTTCTATTTGCATGTGTGTCCCTGTGAGCCAACACGGTGCTGTAGGACCAACTCACTCCTTGCTGCTTGGCCACAGCAGATATAAAAGGAGGGCCCCCGAGAAGACAAAGGCCACATGCCAGGGGAGTGTGACTCCTCTCTCTAGGTTGTTAAAAATGCTAAAGCAACAAATATTTTATACCATGTGTTCCACCAGGGCTCGCTAGCAGCTGATCCAGAAAAACCGTCCTGGGAGAGGAGCAAATTGGGAAACATCCCAAGTTGCTGCAATCAAACCCACAAAAAGCTCATATAAAATTTTTACATATAATCAGAGGATGGAAAAATTACCTTATTCCCTGCTGTGCACTTCAGATTAATGCAGCCAAATATTATTCATTCCTAATACTTACGGTGACCATGAAACCTCTTCCTGGACTTACTAGGAACAGGCAGATAAAATGGCTTTTCTCCTAGAGAACGTGTGTCTTCTGTTGATTTTTAGTGATCTGCTGTATGTGCTGTTGGTTTTTAATAATCCATACTACAGGACAAGAGGAAATGGCCTCAAGTTCTATCAGGGGAAGTTTAGGTTGGATATTAGGAAGAAGTTCTTTCCTGAGAGGGTGGTTGGGCACTGGAATGGGCTGCCCAGGGAGGTGGTGGAGTCACCGTCCCTGGGGGTGTTCAAAAAATGGGTTGATGAGGCACTTGAGGCCATGGTCTGATGGTCTAATGGTCAGGAATATGATGGGATAAAGGTTGGACTTGATGACCCTGGAGGTCCCTTCCAACCATAATGATTCTGTGATTCTATACCTGACATTCCTGCTCCTCACCCAAAAGTTCTTTCAGGTAGGGACTGCTCCCTATGAACAGAGGTCCAGTGAACCAATGAGATATAGTTGTGGACTTGGCTGGTTCACAACATTCAGCTCATGTGACTGCTGTCAGCCCAGCCCATCTCCCAGCACTGCAGGTGTCCAAGCCCATGCCAGAACTGGTTGCATTTCCATTGTGGCTAAAGCAAAGCAGGCTGCAGAGTGGAGTGTTACCATACGTGCAGGTTTCTACAGACATTTTTCACCTCAACTTTGCATACAGGCAGACTTGGAAGCTTTTGTGTGTTTGTCTCAGATTTCCCAATGTCTGGCAGCCTGTTGGGAGCTGCCAGATGTCCAGAGATGCTGACCTCGCCCACTAAGCATGCACGAGCTCTTCCACCGCAGGCTCAAAGCAAGTCCAGTGCTTCCAACACCACAGGGCTGGCTGTGCACGTGCTGTCTGCTCCTTCTAAGAGCATGCAGGAGGCCCAAGGGATGCCAGGGTTTCTGCCTACACACTGTGCCAGCGGCACAGCCGGCTTCAGTTGGTGTGATGCATCCTGAAGTCCTTGTCCTGGTGTGCAGCACGATTTATCCAAGTCATTTTAGCAGTGTTTCAGCAGGAATATATTGGTGGAAAAGCATATGCAGAAAGAATGGTTTATGTGCACGTGCATAAAGCACTGCCTCCAAGAGCTCCATGTCAGTGCGTGGCCTCTGCTCCTCGAGAACTTGCTCCAGGAGCAAGGTTGGTTCTTGCTTATAAATGGCACCAACTCCAAGGTTGGTTCTTCCTTATAAAGGGGCTTAATGAGCTGCCCTTGACTGAGTGACGGAGCACTGGACCAGGCTGCCCAGAGAGGTTGTGGAGTCTCCTTGGCTGGAGAAATTCAAACCCCGCCTGGATGCGTTCCTGTGTGATGGACTCTGGGTGACCCTGCTCTGGCAGGGGGGTTGGACTGGATGAGCTTTCGAGGTCCCTTCCAACCCCTAGGATTCTGTGATTCTGTACCCGGATTTCTGATTTCCTTCCCAGCTTTCGGATGGTCCAGCTCCATTGCAGTGAGTTTTGGACACTCCTCACCCACCGAAGCTGCTAAACTGAGCCGAGCTGCTCTCCTCGCCTGGGGTTTCAGTCTGTTAACAGCTCAGCCCAACCCGCTTTTGATATGCTTCGTCTTGACTTTTTGGTGCTGCTGCTGAACCGAAACCCCCAGGGCTTGTTCACACCCCGGGCGCAGGCAGCGCTGCCCGGGGGAAGGCGGCTGAGCCCCGGAGCGGGCGGCAGCCCCGCGGGCATCGCTCCTGAGTCAGCCCCCGCCGCCCCGGGCAGCCCGGGCGCATCAAGAGGTTTCTCATCCCACCCGAGTTTCCGTTCCTGGAGTGCGTGGGCTGCGCGAGCTCCCGGGGAGTCAAACCCAAACTGAGCTGACGGAGTAGCTGTAGTCTCAAGGACCCAAGAGCAAAAAGCTGCGGTGTTGGAGGCTTAAAATGCTGATTAAACAGAGCCGGCCGGCCCCAGGTCACCGCCGATGTGCTGGCTCAGTCCACGGTTAAATGTGCAAGAGAAACAGAAAAAGTGCTGTACTAGATCAGGGCAATGGGTCAGTCACTTCAGCCAGAGGGAAGTCCCACAAACAGCACCCATGTGCTGCTTACCCCTCCCCAGATATTACTGCTAATCCCAACATTCCCATGCTGGTGGATTTATGGAAGAGTGAGACTGGCATCCCCTCTGTCCCCTCTTAAAATAACTTCTGTGAGGGTGAAGAACAACTGCACCCTTCCCACTACGTCTGCTGGAGAGAGGATGAAGAGAAGGAGGGACGGGAAGGTTGACTGAACCCACAGTTAGCACCTAAGGACAAAAAATTAAAAAAGACAATGTCACAGCATGAAGTTACAGAAAATGAGAAGCATTTCTCCTTAGTGAGCAGGTATATCGAGGGAATATATTGCAGAAAAATCAGGGCAAACGCATGCCACAGCTTTCCTGAAACAAGAGTTAAACAACATCAAATCATTCCCCATGATGGATCATTAAGAATGTGGAGGATAAATGTGCGGGAAGATTACAGCATCATGCAGATGTTTCTGCACTGGCAGCCTATTTTGCATATTGCAAAGCATATAGATAATTCCTAGCAGCAAACACACATGGAGACTCGCCTGTCCTGCAGCGAACACACGCTCGGATTGCCCTGCAAGGGGAATTTTGTGGGGTGGAAAGGACTGATCTGAACTGCTGCCTGGGATTACAGCAGCAGGACGTGTCTGCCTGCAGCCCCTCCACCTTTGCCCACGCACGGTTTACAGGAGGTACCGTGAACAGGGAGTGAGCTGGGTTAAGTAAACAAGGAGAGGGGGACTAAGTAAGTAAACGCTGAGTATTTCTGTATTTTTTTAACATGTACATATTGTAACAAAATTTAAGGCAACATTCCTCCTGCTAATTAGTGCACTGCAAAAACTACAGCTGTAAGAAGAATTCAGGAAAAGTAATCAGCAGCACAATTAAGCAATCTGCCATAATGACAGAACACAACATTAGGGTAGAATAATCAGAAACATATATATTTTTCCTTCTTGATTTTCATTTCCCACCCAATGATTTGCTGTTGCAGGGTGTATATAAAGCGATGCCTGATGGAAATGCCTGCAGTTATCTGCTACAGCTTGCAGATCTTGATCCAGCGAGGATGCCCACATTAAGCCTTGCCAATCACTTGCAGTTGATGTTACTTTTACTCTGGGTTTTTTTTTTTGAAAACCCAGTGTTTGACCTGGTTTCATCCTAATTTTGCTACCCTGTCTGTCTCATGTAAACTCGTTTTACTTAAAGGGTCCAACTGTGTCAAGCAGAAGGTGTCAGTCCAGCCAAGAAAGCCTGGAGCTGAGGCCCCTATGTTTCTGCCAGCCATCCCACCCTGGGAAGCAGAGCATGGACATGGTTCATGTGGTGTTTCTGCACCCTCCAGCTCCTGCTTGGGAGAGGAAAATATCTACACCTGGGAGCAGACAAGGAGGGAATGGGCCTGACCTGACTCACCTGCACCAGCTGTTTTCCCAGAGCTCCCGAAGGCTATAAGAGCCCACTAGGAAAGTAAACTCCTTTTCCAAACCACTCCCTTGGAAGGGGGAAGAGAAATGTAACCCTGGAGAAGAGGGTCCCATACATTTTACCTCTCTGCCAGTTAAGCATCAAGGTTGGTTAACTGAAGCCAAGGAAGAGAGGGAAGCTCTGGTGTTCTGTTAGGAGGTAGGTCTTCTACCTGGCCTCTGCTCAGAGGGGCTTACTGGTTGCTGGGAGGGGGCTGTCATGAAATATTGGTAGAGAAGGGGCTTTTGTAGAGCCAGAAGTGATCTGTGTGCCCTGGGAGGCTGCAGGAGTTAGAAGTGGGACTTGGTGAGCTTTGTGGTGTTATTTCCCAGGTGGCTGGGTGCTGATGCTACTGGAGAAGACCATCAGCCTTTCTGTGGGAGGTGGGAGCATGGTGATGGTATTATAGGGCCCTGGAGATCTGCTCCATGGTCATCAGGGGCTCGTGGCTAGGAGAGGGAGCCTGTCCTTCCAGGATGGTGAAGCACATGCGATTGCTGCTGAAGGTGTCTGGATGGAGTGCTCAACTTGTGCTTGTTCAGCAGGGTCGTGTTCATGTGCTGTTGCCCTTCCACAGTTTTGTTTCCTCCCTCCCATTCACATATGGGGCTTTTGCCCCTTATGGAAAGAGTTTGTTGGTCCTAGAGGTTCTTGGGAGAAGTGGCTTATATTTGTAACCTCTGCAGGGTCTTGGGTGTTTGAATTTACATGTGGCTGCTAAAAACTTCCATCACGAATAAGCTAGAAAACATAAATATATTCCACTGGTGAATCTTTATAAAGGCAATGCTCTGTTTTGCAATCTGCATAACATCATGAAATGATAACTAGAAAGTTATTGATTTTGAGAATTGAAATCTCCTGATAATGGGATGAGCAGTTGGGAAGCATAGTACTGTTATAACCTAAAACACTTTTTTTTTGTCTTAAAAGCTTAGGATAAAAACTGAGGAGCCCAAGACCCCATAATGCACAGAAAGGTGTGGGTTCCAGCTCCTTTAGGCACTAATGAAAAATCTTAGTGCCCTTTAAATCAGTTTCTGATACTTGCTTTTGTATGGCCATTAGAGATCGGGTGTCTCGGTGGCCAGGTTCTGCTGTCACCCAGGCTAGTGAAAAGCCACATTGCCGCCACCCCTTCCAGAAGAGCTGTTGTGAGTTCAGAGCTGATGTTATTCTACATTTTCCTTTTCATCTGGGAGACCATCTTGGCAACTCACGCACAGGCAGAGCTGTGCCCATGGAAGTGGAAATCATTGAGAGCACTGGGTCCAGGGAGCAGAGAGGTGTCTGCAAAACTCACGAAATCCCAAACCATGGAGGAATGCTGGGTTAACTTTTCATCAGAGTATCAGCTGAAAGTAATGTATACCCCAAATTAATGCAGACAATGCCTAGTCTGGTCTGCAGGCCCTCTGTATTTTTGAATTCTTTTCTACTAAAACTCAATAAAAATATGGGGGTGGAAGGTGCTGCGGGGAATTTGCTTTTTGTTCTGCTTAAGTGCTGTATTTCTCAGCAGTCTTCAAGTTTCTCAGCATGAAGATATTGTTACACCAGAACTACTGTGGGTTTAACACAATTCTCAATTTGCAGGCAAATGGATGTATTATGTTGGGGCTTATCCACAGAGGACTGTGAAACTACAAATTACAACCCAGCTGCATTCTCTTATCTGGATTTTTTTTCCCCCCATGTGCCTGAGTCCTTCCTTGCTCACAAGCAGAAGGTTGCAAAGAGAAACTTAAGTGAGAAAAAGAGATATAGGCCCAACATCAAAAGGGATCCTGACAGTGCAGAAAATCCTGCTATGGCTGTGGATGCTGCGTTTGGGTGGGATGGTGTGGCTGGTGCCTTTTCTGAGCTGGATGGAGCTACTACATATTAGCAAAGGATGTGATGCCTCAGGACTTAGTGTTTTTGTGATTGCCTGGAGACTTTGTTTCTGTAACTCTCCCCAGAAAACCAAGGCAGCCAGGGGTAATAGTCAACACGTCCACTGAAAGCTTCTCCACCAAGGAGGAAAGGAAGTAGAGGGCTACTCTTTCTCTTGGATTACTTAATATTTCAGTAAAACAGAGGATCTACCCATTGAACTTTCTCAGCTGTTCTTCATCCTTGCTCCTCCTCCTTGAAGGGAATGATAAACCACCAGCAGGTCCCTATGGGAGAGGCAGGGTGGCATTGCCTTCTCCAGTAGTTTGATACAAGGCTTTACCATCTCTCAGTAGCCCCAGACAGGTCTCACCTATCTTGTCACTGTTACGCAACTGGGGCCAGGTTGTGCACAAGAGCCCCACTCCTGCAAACATGGACACTCTAAGGCAGTGCTGGAACAAGCCAAGTCTGTTTGGGCAGAGGTGCTGCACCACCGATAGCTGGGACAAGCCCTTGGCCTCTGTTCTTCAAAGCAAAGAGCCATATTACCTGACTTTAGTGCCACTCTGGACACCTGCTAGCCAGTAATAGGGTGAAAACTCAATGACCCCATGATAACATCATTATATTTATTTGCTTCCTTTCAAATGGCTGTGGATATGCAGGATACTGACAAATGGGACCTGAGCTCATACGTTTAGCTGACCAGGAAATAAATATATCAGAGCAACAGTACTTCTTTGGACTCTTTTGAGACTTGGGAGTTGCTGGCCATTCTGTTTTCTGGCTCAGTTTAAGCAGCAGAAATGTCCATGTGTTCTGTCAAAGCACTTTACTTGTGACAGGCAAAGTGCTGCCCTGAACTGGAAAACCATTCAGAGCAAATAAATGCATTAGTTCAATGCAGAGTATCTTATATTTGATACACACCACTTCCTAATCACTTTAGTGAACATCTGGATTGCCCTGAAATGAAACCAGTGCTGGCGTCATCTTCAATTTGGACATGGGATCCATTTCTGAAGTCTTTTTTTTTCTAGGAGAGCGCCTCATGGATCTTGGTATCATTTAGGTTGGGTCCTACGGGTCTAATCTAGAGTAAATAAAATTAAGGGTTGCTTCAGTGTTAGAGGAGGACAGAAAGCAAGGAGGACAGGAGCCCTTTGGTGGGTGTAACCCGAGTTGTAGAATCATATTAAAAAGTGCAGATGTTACTCGGGAGTGGGGATTTTTCATGTGCCTTCAAAACAGGGTCTGTGGCTTTATCTGTTGGGAAGTACCCAGTACAGGTGTGTTCTTGCAGAATAAGTAAGAATAATTAATTGTGGCTGTTAATGTGGCATACAAGAGATTGAAATGAAACCCATTGTGCTGGTAAAAACCATGAAAAGCACACGGCATGCAAAGACCCTGGCTGCACTGTGTGAGTGAGGAGCGAGAGCGGAGGGGATGACATGATGAGGGGGAGATGCATTCGCATCGCTGCGAGCTGGGCTCAGCCGGACAACAGCGAGAACGATTTGCAACATCTTTTTGTCAACATCTGTTTGCCTTTGAGTTCATGAAAGTGGAACAAATCTCATTAATATTTGTTTTTCTTGCATTGGAATTTTGCACAATTGTTCTTTTGGCAGCCAAAATTATGCTGGAATGTTTCACCTTCTTTTTTCAAGTTTTTGAGCCGAGTTGTTCAGTTGAGGTTTGTTTCTTAAATTGTGAAGTTTTACTTCTGCTGCTAGCTAAATTGTAATCCTTATATCATAAGCCTTTTGTTGGCTTTTTTTTGGTTGGTGTTTGTTGTTTTTTGTTTGGTTTTGTTTTTTTTCTTTTATCCTAAAGCTCCAGCTTCTGGAATCATGAGAATGCATGAAAACCTCTACTCCTGCTGTCTGTCATGTGTTTGTTTTTCCTTGAGTTTCACTGAGAACTGTGGAGAAACTTTTGGGTGTCATCTGAAAGACGAAAAAATAGAATTCATTCAATTTCTTTTTAGTGTTTTTCTTTTTTTTTTACGTACCAGTTAGATAATTTTTGGAAACTGTGACTCATGATTTTGAATGTTTAGGTTTGGCGAGGCTGCAGGTCTCTGTGCCGCTCCCCCATGACCAGGAGCGTTGGAAGAAGCCATGAGGTGCTTGTCTCCACGGACAAGTCACAGCACAGAGAGTCGGGGTGTGAATTCACCATGCCCTAGTTACATTGCACAGATTGCCCACGTGGATACAAAGTGTGCAGTACCTGCCCTTTGGAAGTGTTCTCAGGGTGAGTAATGTATGGCGTGTGGTTTGGAGGCCCTGTAGCTCACAGAGCAGAGGTAGCATGGCCATTCCATGCTTCAAACCACACTTATTAGCCTGGACACAGCTCCAAGGTGATGCCACTGTGCAGTCATTGAGCCCCTCCAGGCTGCCCTGTGCCATGTGGTTGTGGTGGGTGGGATGCTTTCTGGGTGCTCTGAGTGATGCTGAGCCTCCCTGGGTGCCAAGGGCTGGCAGCTTCTTGTAGCACCCATCACCTGCATCTCAAGGGGGAGCTGGATGGCTGGTCCATTCTCTGAGCCTGTTGGAAGACAAGAAGGTGAGGATCTGTGGCTTTCTGCTCAGCAGGGAGACAGGCATGCTTGGCAATACCCAAGGCCATATGTGGGAAAGCAATGACATCTGTGTGACCTCTGGGGGACTTCCTAAGGCTCAAGTGACTTGGTTTAACACTGGTACTTACTTGCCTGTGGGTTCTCCACCTCCAGTGGCTGATTGCCATGGGCATGTCTCAGCTACTTGGAACTACAGAGTAAGCATCAGTGGGATGGGGAAAGTCTTGGATGCTCAGTGGGGAGGAACACATTGGACAAGCTTGGGACAACCTTGAGGAAGAAATTTCAAGTCCCTTCTGGCTGTCCTCATCAACTGTAGAGAGCAAAGGGAAGATGAGCCGTTGAGGTAGACCTGGTAAGGGGGAAAAGGGGACAAAAGCCACTTAGGAACAGCTCAACCCATGATCAAGGAAGAACCATGGTAGCTGCAAGGTACTTGCTGCATCCAAGGTCAAGTTCTAGCATCTGGCCAGGACAAGCAGCTGCTGGGGTAACCCCCAGGAGCCCCAGGTGGTGCTGCTGGAGCAGCTCCTCTGGCCAGGCTGGGCGAGAGGGAAGGGGCTGCTGTGGCTCAGGGCACAGAGCCCCCCAGGAAGGGAACTCTGCCATGGGGAAACCAGGATGCCACAGGGCCCAGTGGGACAGAGGGCGGCTGGGAGCAGGCTGAGGTCTCTGCCCCTCAGGAAGCTGTAAGGGATTTGTGTGTTTTCCAAGGCAGCAGAGACAGGATGCTGAGGGGTGGGAGAGAGACAGATTTCCTTCTGCTGTGAATAGGCTGGGGTGGGGGATGGAGGTTCTGACTTAACCCTTGCCTGTTCCTTTCATCTCCAAAATGAAGTGCTGTCTTAGGAAAACATTTCCAAGAAGCTGCAGAAATTGGAGGCACAAAAAGTACTGGGTTGTTGGCACCAGGGTGATGCCATGAGTTTCATTATCCCAGTTCTCTCACCCCCAGGCATGTCTCCCTGGCATTGCTTTTCACTTTGAAGTTTGTTTGTTCCATGGCATTGCTATGACCAAAATGTACACGGGAGATGCCAAGGGAGAGGCTTATGGGACATCACCTTGCATCAGATAGAAGCAGCTCGTGGGAGACAGCTGCAGATTTGGGTGCTGTAACAAATTTCCCTCAGAAGCCTGGAAAAGACTGGATTTCATTTGTCTCTTACAGCAAGGTGGGGGGGGGAATCTTGGCAGTAACTCCTGAAATGGATTCCACTGTTGTTCAACAGTGAAGGCTCTTCTGCATCTATTGTAGAGCCATTCACAGGGTGACCTAGAGGAAGTGGAGGAAAACCCAACCACCGACAACTCCCACCACCACCACCCAATCCGAGCCCTTGGAAATGCTGCAGGAACAGGACCTGCGTGAAGACCTTGAGGGTGTGAGTACATCAAGACATTTGGGAGAGGTGCCTGGTACAAGGGAAGCCAGGGAAAACTACTTTGTTTACTGTACTGGAGTCTCCTGGGGCAGTGGAGAGTCCACATGGCTGAAAGTTGGCAGCCGGGCTGCAGGTGTGGCGAGAGCAGTGTTTTCTAAACATGTTAAGTACTTATTGCTCTGGCCTTTTGTAGATAAAGATCAGCTTTGACTTTAAAAGAAATTACAGCAAAAGTGCTTGTATCTGGGAGGACGAATTCCTCCGTCCAGGTTGGGCTTTGTAGAATTGAACTTGACAAACAAATGATTTGATGTGATGAACCGAGTCGGAGGTTGATGGAAATGTGCTTCTGACTCTCACAGTATCGGGGTGGAAGCTGTAATGTGGTAGCCAGAGAATTACCCCGTGTAGGAATAAACAGCCAGAAGGTTCTTGGGTGTGAAGTTTCCCATTTAAATAATTTCTTCTCTCTGAAAAACCCACAGCAGAAATAATAACCCTCCTGAAAGCCTGAAATATTGCTGAGATCCAAAACACCATCCTTACTCCGGGCGTTTGATGTACAAAGATGGCAGAGAGCAGTTGTGAGCCACTGAGAGCCAAGGAATTTGCAGCAAAACATCTGATCTCTGGGCTTAGCAGATAAAGAAATCTTTTGGTAGCCCTGATAATGTTTCTGCCTTACGGTTGTGCTAATTTCACCAGGAAAAACAGTCCCTGTGCTGCCCTCATTCAGTTTTACAGAGTTTTGAAGGTACAGAGACATCAGCCTACTTGTCCTGGTGGTAAATGTGACTTTAAAAAAACAAACCCAAGTTAAAAAATAAACAAAAAACCTGAATGTGTTCATAATGTGACATAGGCAAAAAATACCAAAGCCAAAATGGAAAGCATTTAAAATCTGAAATGGAGTGAGCAGCAAGGCAAGCTGACCTTCCTGGAGCCTGGTCTCAAGCTGATGGCAGTAGCTTGCTGCTTTTGACAAAAAGAAGGGGAAGATGATTCTGTATTAGGAGAATTATTATGTTGTGGTTTTTTTTCCAACTGGGGTACCAGATCCCTGCTTGGTATCAGAGTTCATTCACAAACTGGGCTAGGCTGGGCAAACCATTTCACCCAGGGAGAAAATCCTACCAAGGCTGGGCTGTGCAAGGGTTGAATGAATTACTGGTTTTCACTGTTTGGAAATTGTTTGCTTGGGACAAAATTGTTTGGCCCTCACAAATGAGATTAGCTATGCTCTGGTGCTCCTAGCAGCTGACAAAGGCAACAGTGGGAGAACATGAAATCTTATGCTGTTGCCTAAAAGCAGGAGGGTGGGGGAGCACCTTGCAGGCAGATTATTGCCTTCTGTGCTCTTAGCTTAGTCTGCATGGTCTGTGCCAGACAAACCTGGGCTTGTTCTGTGCATCCTTCAGAAGCTGGGCGGCACAGTGTGGAGGTCTCAGGAGCCAGCTAGCATCATTGTATGGTTTCAGAAAACCCACAGAGTGGGCAGAGGCAATGCTGTGGAGGTGGGTGTGTGGGACCACTCATCCAGGTGATGTCCCTCCCACCACTGAACCCATCCCATCCACTCCTGCCTCCACTCCCAGGCTTGAGCCAGAGTTTCTACTCCATCCAATTGCTCCAATTAATGCTGTGGTTTGTTTTTTCTTTATTGAGAAGGTTGCTTGAGACCTGCCTGTTTTTGAGTCCAGCTCCTTCTAATCTGTCCCTACCATCATTGAGGTTAACTGAGTTTCCTGACCAGCAGCTCCTTTGGCAAATTAGAGAGGCCAAACACTGCCAATAAGCTTTCCACCATGTAGATGTTGTCCAGCAGAACCCCAACAAATTAGGTCATGCTGCCATATGTAACCTAACTCCTGTGAAAACTAGTGGGCAGGGTCGTGTCTGGAAGCTGGGCTGGAGCTATGATAGAGATAGCTGAATATTGAAAGAGCTGGGGTGGAGCTGTGCCCTTCATTTTTGTGGACCAGTGTCATTTATACAGGAAGAAGATTGATGTCTTCCCGCGGGAGCTTTTGTCTGTGTTGGAGTGTGTCTCAAACAACATTGCCAAGATGCCTTGGGGCTGGGCTAGGTAATTATATTGCGATTAGATGCTGAAATCAAATAAATAAGTTAATTATTTTACAGGTTCAGAAGAAAATAAATCTATTTCATCTGAAACTTCCTAAAAATGGCTATGCATAACTGTCATCTCGTGCACGACACTGGCCTAAGGTCTGACACTCTCCCACCAAATGACTTGCTAGCTTCCCGTGGCCCTGGTGATGCAAAGTCACCCGTTTAGGAGGAGGCAGGATGATTCTGCTTAGCTCTTTTGGGCAGTCAGGTGTCAACCCTGCAAGTGGTGTTGGTGGGCCAATGCAGCTCCCACCATATCACAATTCATATTTGAAGAAGAGTAAAGATTAGTGCACGGACAAGGGAGACTCCTCTTTTGAAAAGAGGCTTCAAATGATGTCAGGAACCACCACAATGATACGGTTTTTACATAAATAATAATTAATTACATGTAAATCAGACTTTTCCCCACCCCTTCCATTAGTATTGTCTTTGCTAAGCTCTCTGTCTTGTTTCTGTCCACTCACTTTGACTAGTTGAATGGCAGCAGACATCATTTGCAATGCTAACGTCAGATACGGGTCAAAATGGACAAGGAAAACACAACCCGGGGTTTTATCAATGCAATAACAACCAGTTCTGTCTAGAGATGGCAGTGTACTGGGGTTTAACCTCTTCACTACCACACAGCAAGCACCACCAGGAATTTACTTTTCTGGTCTCCTTTTCTGCTATTTCTAACTTGTTTTCAGCCTTTTCCTTCTCCTGGCCACTCTCTTTTTTTTCCCTCTCACCCCTTTCTGGTGTTTACTAGAGCATCTGGTAGTGTTTATCTCCCAAGACACAGGAGACTGCTGTTTTCATAGATATGTAACTAGAGTAAAAGCTTTAATCTTTGTTGATGTTGGATGTTTGGATTAAAAAAAAAAGTCATAATAGTGGGAAAATTAAGATGAAATAATATTTCAGCATAGTACACTTTTGAGGCAGCATCAACAGAAAATTCTTCATGGGGAAAGTTGTGATTACTGCCTCTCCTTCAAGGCATAGCTCTGGGGAAGGACTGCTTAACTCGTGGGGAGAATGGGGCAGGGAGTCAGGAGACCATCCTGTTGAGATGGGACTGCTCATCCCACTAAAGCTAAAAGAGCAGCATGTCCTCACAGAGATTTCAGTGTGCTCCACAGCAGGGGTTCGAGCAGTCCCAGAAATGCCGACAAAATGCAAGAAACCCGTTTCCATCTCTGTTTGCTTCCAATGCTGCTTTCCAACATCAGCAGGGAAGGAGCTGGTCTGACCTTCAGCAGAGTCAGACTAAGTATAGTCTGGGTTTGGAAGCCCCTGTTGAGTAATGACTGTCCTGGAAGACAGAGGAGATGGTGTTGTGAACTGAGTCTCTTTAAAGAAGTACATTGGTTTTCTACAGAAGCTTCAAAGATGCTGAGACTGGGTTAATTAGAAGTTGTCAAGATACAGCAAGAAGTGGTGCTGTCACCAGAGAGCTGTAGAAAGCGTTACAGAAATCTGGTAGCAAAAGGCAGGTAGGTGTCTGTTATCTGCAGAAGTGATCGTAGGCCTATGGTGCTTACAGCAAAGATCTTATTTTTTGCCTTCCCTGGGGACTAGGCACTGTCCCAAACCTGCAGCAAAGTCAGCTCTGCTGGAAGCAGACGTGCAAAATCCGGATGGCTGCTGATTTCATAGGAAGAATATATTCAGTTGCTAATATTGTAAATGCTTCATGGTAAATTTTTTATAGCAATGGCACTTTATGTAATTCAGATATTTTAAACTAAATGCTGTATTTCAGGTGCTGTGCACTCCTGTGTCCACCCCTACCCTCCTGCTAGGTAAGTTGTAAACCTGACCAAAACATTTCCAGACCTCTTGGGAGAAAACATACTGAAAATGCTCACTTTGGGAAGGCAGCGAGCCAATGAAAGGGGCTTAGCCTGTGACTTTCTAAGGCTGTAATGAACCAGGCAAATAAATTACCTAATGTCACCTTAGAATAGGTCCTTGGCTGCCTGTCACACAGCAGCACATCAAGCTGGAGACGCACAGTCGGTCTCTCCTAACCTTTGTACCTCCTCCCGCTAACCAGGGAACCAGCTCTAGAAAAGACCAGGCCTGCCAAGTCCTGCAAGCAGAATGGTAAAATATTAATAAGCCAAAGAGGAGCTGAGAGGTGTCAGTGAGGCTTTGTTGGGCCTCCACACAAAGGGAATGGCAAACAGGGCTTCTGCCCAGGAAATTTCACCCGACCACTTCTTTTTTTTTGCATGCAGAAATGCAGATTCAGCAGCACCAAAACGGTTCGTGCACACATGCCAAACTTGTCATTTATAAAAACTCCAAGCTCTGACAAATGCTGAAGCTGTTAGTTTTGACACTTCTGACATGAAACACTTTGATTTTTCATTTTGAAACCACTTTGTGTTCAAAATGTCCTTTAATTTTATTTTCAAGCAAGGGGGTGTGTATCTTTTTCCTTGATCCCCCCCCCAAAAAAAATCAAAATTGAAATGAAATCTTTGGATTGACTCAAAATGAAATTGTTCTTGGATTATCAGTTTCACCAGGCTTTTTTTCTTAGATGTTTGTGTTTGGCTTTGAGTCACTGTTTTTTCCCCAAAATTTGCCAGTTGGTTTATCAAGAGCCACAGCAAACACCAGCCCCTTCGAGGGGGCACAGCTGGCACAACAGAATATTTTTTCGTGGCTGTCAGTTGTGAAAAATAAAAGGGAGCCTTGCTTTGGCTGTCCAGGAGATTGAGTTCATTTTCTATTTGACTGGGATAAATAATAAACAGTATTTTTATTTTTTTTTCTTGCTGTGGAGGATTTTGTTACGTTATCTGTTTAAACATTCCGTTATGTTTTAGTAATGTGAATAATGATTATTCCTGTGCTTCTGAGCTCTCCCTCTTGGCTCGGGTGCCGGAGGTTCAGGAGACACCTGGCATTGTTGACAGAGCGCTGAACTTGAACGCCTCTCACTGTGACAGGGCAAGCCCAAATATTTTGGGAAGAGTCCTTGTTATGTTACGACAGGGGTTGGTAGCACTGATGCTGGGGACGGGGTTTGCTTCAATACTGAGCTGATTACTGCTTTATTATTAGAGGAACAGTGTGAACTTTGGCAGGCGGGTGCCTGGGAGGAAGGGGGATTGGACTTGGGTATTTCTTATTTGTAGGAGGTGCTGAAGGTCTTCCAGAAGATGCTGGGTGTCAAAAGAGACTGGGAACAGGAGGCCCTGAAAGATGTTTTTCTGCGGGTGAGAAAGGGAAAATTTAAATCTCTCTTACAAGAGAACACGAGTATTTAGTGTAGTCCCTAACTACAGACACATACCTGGGTAAGAGCTTGTATTAAAACACTTTTAAAATAATTTCCATCCCTAAAGGCATTGTTTGCTTCCCATAGTGTGCATCTTTGCTCTTTCATTAGCTTCCCCTCCTGCCCATCTCCTCTCCTGAAGTCAGGCTGCATCTTTGGTAGTGCTTTGTGCATCTTCAGTACTGCACGAGTGTCCAGCTCGTGGTGTTTCAAATTAATTGGTCATAGATTTTCAGCAAGATTGGATGTCTTGTGGTGTTTGCCAATTCACGTACAGCGCGTAATTATATTCAGGAAGCAATAGGAATTAAATGACATTAATTCCCATGAATATTCATTTAAGAATCTCTACCAAATTCAGGCAGATTAATAGTCCAACGCAAACACAATGGCTATTCATTGCCCCCACAGGAAAAGGAAATATGTATTGGCTGGCAGCTCAGGACAAATGGAAATGTGCTATAGAAAAGTTATCTCTGGGTGGCTTCTGATACGGTGGCGGGTGGAGGGACACCTTGAGGAGTAAAGAGAATTAGCATGGGTACGGACATGGGGAGCCTTTCCCATCTGCTGGGGAACCCCAAGGAGTCCAGGGTGAATCCGAAACTCATGTCTCTGTCCTACCAATGCAAATCCAGAGCAATTCTGACTGCATTGCAGCTCCTCTGGACTCACAACAGAGAAAAATTCAGTTTATTTTGTGCCTGACTCCTGCTGCCCTGTGTGTGAAGCCTCCAGCCTGTTCTCCCTGGATCATGCTGCCATGGGGCAGAACAGCAACTTGTCTTCCTTTCAAGCAGCTCTAAGCAGGCCATGCTGCCTCTTCTGCCTTAGTGAGCCTGGCACTGGCCCTTGGGGTGGCAGCAGGGGGGTCCTGCCAGTGCGGTGTGCCTCCCAGCACATGGAGGCTTGGTTCTGTTCCAGCTCATCCTCTTGGTGTGGGCCAGGATGTGGCTTCCACCATGACCAGGGAAATCGGGGAAGTCCAACAGCAAGAGCAGACCAGAGATGTGAATGCATTTGCAAAGCAGCCATTGGAGTTTGGGATGCCACTTTGTGTAGACAAAAACTTTGTTTCATTGAGATGATATAAAACAATATTTAACTTTAAAAATTAATTAGGCCTGGCTACAGTCCTCATTTGGGAGGACTTATTTATACATTTCTTTTTGCTGGACAAGCCAGCATGAGACCTTAGCTGTGTCCCTTTTTTATCTTTTTGTGAGGTTTCCCCAGTTGGAGAACAGATCCTGCTTCCACTCAAGCTGGTGTTAAGTGTTGTCAATGGCATTGGGCTCAGCCTCTAGGCTGGATGTTCACACCCTTTAAAATTCCCCCTTGTTGCCAGGTCAACCCTTCCCATCCTCAAAGTTATCCGAGCAAAAGGAATGTTGGGCATTATTCACCTCGTGTGTGTACTGTGTGATGGGCAGAGCTGCATCTTCTGCCTTTTTGAAGGGTATCTATTGCCACTCTACACACAAGGCAAGGGAACGTGGAGAGCAACAACCACTGACTTCCCCAGGATGGATTTTGCCACCGGTTGCAGTACAGGGGTACTTGCAGGTTCTCTTCTCCTATTGAGCGCTATGAGAACGTTGGACTTGAAACAAAGTCAGAAAATCACAAAACCAGACTAAAACCAAGGTACGTTTCTATTCTTAATACATCAACCAACATTTTTGGGGAGACATCTCATCTTTTCATGATCAATGTAAGAGGCAGAATAATAGCCAGGTACCTGCACGGGCTTTTCACCTACGCAGGAGTGCGATGCGGCCTGGGAACCAGCCATGCAGCCTGGTGATGTGTTCCTCAAAGCCTCATAAACCAGTGACTAAAGTGGAAAGGACTCCAAGGCCTGGCTCCTGGGACACGGGAGGTGTGGCATTACAGTAGCTTGGAAAACATTCTGACTTTAAAACAAGTAACACCTATAATTATGGAGGCGTCATCACCTTCATAACTTTTTTTTTTTAGCTAACAAGCTGTAACTGTAACCTGTGTACACCCTGCCAAAATCTGCCCAGCATTTGCTCTTGGGATGGTTCTGCTGGTGATGGGAATATCGAGCATCTTTCTCCAGGCACTTGTAAAGCAACCCAGCAGTAAACAATTCAAGTACAATTAGCAGCTACATGGGCGAAGAGGGAAGGAGAAGTCCCACTGCTGGTATTGTCTGTGGAATTAATCCTGTTTTAGAGCTCATGCGCTGCTTTAGATTTGGGAAGTTAAGAACAGGAGGCAAAGAAGTTTCCAATAAACAACATTTATTCCAGGGTGAAATGTAAAACAAGTATTTTCCAGAGCAGTAAGGAGGGGAATGTTTAAAAAAAGCTATTTTAATAGGTTAATCTGAAGGAACAGACGACCCAAAACACTCCCAACAACAGAAGCTTAAGATGACGGCAACATTTGTTTTTCCAGCGGGTGGTGCCTCTCGCTCGCACAGATCCCGGGGTTTTCCGCAGGCTGGGAGGACCGGGTTGCGGTCCCCACCGTTCCCGGTGCTTCCCCTCCCTCCCTGCCCCGCGGCCGTTCCCGCAGCGCGGCGGGGCCACCGGAGCGCTGTCCCGACGGCTCCCGGGACGGCGCTTCGAAACATCACCTTGGCAAATATTTATTTGCAGCGATATTTCTACCCCCCTCCCTTAATTATTTAAAATCTAATGAATGAGACATAAGCCCCTTGCCATTGCTGTAATTTCGGGTGGTTAATTGCTCCCGGAGCGCTCCCTCTTCTGCCAAGAGGTGGCGCCGCGGTCCCGGCGCTGCTGCCGGGGCGGCCGGGCCGGCGCCGGGATGGGGAGGG
>VZRW01012181.1:288-40078 GCA_013398125.1 Aegotheles bennettii
GTGTGACCTGCTCTAGGTTGTCCTGCTCTGGTAAGGGGGTTGGACTAGATGGTCTTTTGAGGTCCCTTCCAACTTCTAACATTCTGTGATTCTGTGAGAGTGCAAAAAGAATGGTGCTAGGTTCTTTTCAGTGGTGCCCGGTGACAGGATGAGAGGCAATGGGCACAAACAGAAGCACGTGAGGTTCCATATGAGCAATAGGAAACACTTTTCACTTCAAGGAGGACTGAGCACTGGCACAGGTTTCCCAGGGAGGCTTTTTAGTCTTCATCCTTGGAGATATTCAGAAGATATTTAGACATGGTCCTGTGCAACTAGCTCTAGGTGGTCCTGCTTGAGAAGAAGGGTTGAATGAGATGATCTTCTGAAGTCCCTTACAATTTCAACCATGCTGTGATTCTCTTATATAGCTCAGGGATACCTTGTCCTGAAGATGGATTTGATATAGTTAAGTCCTTAAGTCCTTGTGTCTTCTGCTTTTAAACATGTATGGGATCTTCCTTTATTGTGCACTATAGATACAAAACAACATATATTCCTCAGTCCAGTACCTTTAGGGTACACTTGGCTACATTTTCAATAGGAATCTGTATAAGTTTCAGTTAAAAAAAATGTTTTCAGGATTATGGTATGGTAGTTGGAATGCGGTGAGGGCAGCCATTAATTTTTGTTTAATGAACATTTCTATATGCAAGTATTGTAAACTTACTCTCATGTCCCTCCTTTACAGATGCAGTTATTCAGGAAGCAAACTGAATGTGAACAAGGGAGACATGAGTAAGTCAATCTATGACCTACAGAAACAATTCTCGTATGTTCTCTATTATAAATTTATGTAGCGAGGAAGAGCAGACATGTCAGATAAGTACAGTGAAGCTGAATTTTTAACCAAGTCTCTGTCCAACCTCTTACTCTGTTTCTGTCTTTATCTCAAAATGACTCATAGATTTAAATAATGCATGGCAGTGATGGAAAACGTTATAAATTACCAAAGATGCTGAGAAATTCAGACTGGCACTTTCATCTGGTCTACCCATGAAAGAATGAGAATAAAGACATGGTCATTAGCCTGCTGGGGACGCACATGGGCTGTGTGTCTCACCATATAGTTCTGCAACAAAACCCTGCATTTAGAGGAAAATTATTCCTAAATAATTATTGCCTTCTATTAACAATGTTTAAATGTAACCAATAATGTAGATTTTCAAGAAGACTATCTTACTTACTGTTTGCATGTGTTTGCTATTTCAGCAACTGCAATTTGTTATGTGTATTAAGAACACATTTAAATGTCCAAAGCATTTCCAGTTACCCTTGTCTCCTGCCTTGGTGACTGCACCTTCCACCTCTCTGACTGTAGTCCCTATTGTTTTGCCTTACTCACAGCCATTTTAAATTTGGCAGCATATAGAATTTTCCTACCTCTTTGCTTTGGTCATCTCCCTGCTCAACTTTGCATTATTTTCTTAGTGCTCCTGTATGACATCAAATTAAGTTACTCGTTTCAATTTTAGAAGATTTCCATGACATTTTCCATTTCCTATAATGTTCTTACTCCCATCTCTTATCTCAAGCTCACTCCCCTACTCACTGAATTTTTGAGTAAACACTTTTTTTTTTTAGTGCTGAGACATACTCCTCACTGAGAGGTGTTTCCTGTAATATCAGTTTGGTTTGGTTTTTTTCATGTCTACAAATACACAGAAAACGAGAAGGTGGCTGTTGTAATACAGCGTATATCATGCTGACTAACTTTATCTCATCACCTTCTTGTACTCTGTCCATTTATCTGTCTGTATTTACTCGTTATGTGACCTTGTTGGAGCATAGATTATTGTTTTATTCTTTGTTTATAGACCACTTTTTGCACTGAGGCTCTGTTTCAAAACTAGGCTTCCAAGGCACTGTAGTACCCAAGAGTAACTTGTAACGGGTCAGGGAAAAAAAAAAAAAAAAAGGATGAATCATGCTCCAAAACCTTGCAATCTAAGCCTAAAACAAGAGACAGCAGGGTACTGACAGACAGATGGTGTTGATAAAAAAAAAATACAAAAAATTACCAATAATATAAATAATACAAATTCAAGGAATACACATATAAATAATACTTGCATATATTATATGTGTAAATAATAATGTTAAATAAGAAAAATAGATAGAGCTGTACTCTTCTCAGCTAGTTTCAGATTTAAAAAATTTAGATGTCTTCCCTAGGTTAGAATCTAGTTTTTTTCATCTAATAATATATTTTGAGGAATATCCTCATATTGCCTAAATTAGGGTGACTGGATATGAGCCAGCAGTATGTCCAGGTGGCCAAGAAAGCCAATGGCATCTTGGCCTGCATCAAGGATAGTGTGACCAGTAGGACTAAGGAAGAGATTGTCCTGCTGTACTCAGTACTGGTGAGGCCACACCTCGAGTACTCTGTTCAGTTTTGGGCCCCTCACTTCAAAAAGGACATTGAGGTGCTGGAGCATGTCCAGAGAAGGGCAACAAAGCTGGTGAAGGGCCTGGAGCACAGGTCTTATGAGGAAAGACTGAGGAAGCTGGGGTTGTTCCGCCTAGAGAAGAGGAGGCTCAGGGGAGACCTCATTGCTCTCTACAACTACCTGAAAGGAGGTTGTAGTGAGGTGGGGGTCGGTCTCTTCTGCTGTGCCCATAGTGAAAGGACGAGAGGAAACAACTTTAAACTGCAGCAGGGGAGATTTAGATTGAAAATTAGGAAAAAATTCTTCACTGTAAGGGTGATTGGGTATTGGAATAGGTTGCCCGTGGAGGTGGTGGAGTCACCATCCCTGAAGGTGTTCAAGAGGTGCCTGGATGAGATGCTGAGTGATACGGTTAAGTGGTGATACAGGTAGATGGTTGGACTGGATGATCTTGAAGGTCTTTTCCAACCTTGATGATTCTATGATTCAGCTTAGCTGTCTAAGTTACAAAATCAATCTTTCTAAACTTTATTACAAAAAGGAGGAGAAGCACTTCCAGAAGGCAATTCCTACAGTATTAGGATGGGGTATACCCCTCATTACAGTAATACATTTAGAAAATTCAGATATATCTTCCAACTTTAACATTAGATGAAGAAAATGAAGATGTACATATATTGGAGAAGACATATAAAACAGGTGAAATATCTGAAAATTGAACCTAGAATTCTCAAGTCTCAACTAATCATTAGAGTTCTGAAACTCCCTTACCAGAGAACAGCAACAGAGTAAAAAGGCAGATTTCATGGGTCTTACAGGGCAGGACTTCAAAGATCCTGTTTTCATTTTAAAGCAAACAGACCTTAAACAGAAAGTGTCCTTGAATTGCAGTCAAGCACAACAAATTAGTTTGTGCAGGAGTTCCATCAAAAATTAATAAATTATTTTCCTTGAAAATTTAACATCCAATTACTTAGTAACTTCTATGATTATTGATAACAGCCTTCAGTACATATTTTTAAGGATAATATTTTTATATATTTGGAGGGGAGTTACATTGTGCTTTGTACGTTGCCTTCCTGTAGATGAGCTCTAAATTGTGGGTGTAGGGCACTCCAATTGATATGGAATGTCATTATTTCTGCACTCAATATTTGGACTTTGGGTTAATGTCTTGGCAAGTATATATGTACAAGGTTCCAAATGATTGAATAGTATATTTAATGTTATGATATGAACAAATGCAAGGAATCAAGTGGAATTAAAATATAGCCAATTAGGCCTTCAAACCACATCCTTTTTCTATCCAAATGTTTGACAATGTAAAGCAAAATAATAAATTGTGAAAAACAGCCGCAAATCTTCTGGAGAAAATAAAATAAAATAAAATAAAATAAAATAAAATAAAATAAAATAAAATAAAATAAAATAAAATAAAATAAAATAAAATAAAATAAAAAAAATACAAAGCCAAAACCAAAAAAAAACCTGTATCATCATAACATCCACATTTTATACAGCAGAATTCTACATGTTGCCTAGAAAAGAGAGACAAGAAATGTATTTCAGCCATTGGTAAACTAGTTACTGGATATATTTATCCATAGTTTCTGATAAATGAAGGGCAAGGCATTTGGCAATATGTTCTTCCTCTGACCCCTGAATATGTAGGAAAATTTAGTTTAGTGAGGAAGGAATATAAACACATAAGTTTGGACAACTCAATGGTCTCTGCGGCTAAGCCAGCAAGATGCTTTTGTGCACAGGTGGTGAAGTGGGGCAGAGTGTATGGAAATGCTGGTCATCTGAACCCAGGTGCTTTCTGTGTGCTGCACAGAGCGTGACTGGGGTCTCTCAGGTGTAGGACTTCTATCTGTCCAGAGGAGTCCATGTTGATATGTCTGATGCTCTCCATGGAAGGACATGCTTGCCATCTCCAAAGCATATGCAATTTGAAGTAACAGGTTTACAATTCTGCTTTAAAGTGGGACTTTAAAAAGAAAGCAGAAGCTTAGCTTATTGATGTGAAAATCTCTATAGATATCATAATGTATGTAGATATCTGACTAAGCTTGGCTTATGGGGAAAGGTAGTATCCTACAGAATGACAAACTCACAGAGAGTCTAGGGAAAGATATTATCAGTGCTGATCTCCAAAATTCTATAATTTTGGATGTGAACTACAGACTTTTGGAGGAGCTGGGGAGAAAAATCAGCTATTAATCCAAAGGCTGAAAAGCAGGATACTCAAAAATGTTTGTGTGTTCAACAGCATTCAGAAGTGTATTAAAGGATTCAGATACCAAATCTCTGAGAGATGAGCAATCCAAAAGACACAGCACCACTACTTACTTTCATTTTGTACAGAGTTCTACATATGAACTTCTGTAGACCAATTTCAGGGAGGTTTCTAGACACATGCTAACATAGCAAAGTGTAGCTGTTATGTTGTTGAAGGCTGTATGTGAACAGGTGTAACATCAATAAAAGGAAAAACAACCTGCATGAATAATAACTTTTTTAAAAATTCCCATAGTATTCAGAAATGTTTAGTTTATTTTATATTACATGCAAGAAATTCTGTCTTCATTCAGTTGTGGTTTTTTTAAAAAAAATATAGAAGGAATTATTCCCTTTTTGTTTCAGGCTTCTATTTCTAACCTTGGTGTAGGCTTGTAGTTCAAATAATTCTATTTTTATTGTTTAATAAAAGATCTGAATTCCCCATATTAGTATTTTTTCCCTGGAACAGATTGAGAACAATGAATAAGATTTCAAGAGTTTTTCTATGTTTTATGTGTAAACAAAATCTTAGTAAAATAACCTAAAAAAGGTAGAGTAATGTCCTGTACTGATCTGAGATGAAAAATTCCAGATAGTCTAGAGGCAAAACTGGCATAAGACTTTTTTTCTTTCCCAACTTTTCTTCATAATTTACTTACCCTTTGTCACCCGTGGTGTGCCACTCCCTTAACTGTGCTGACAGAAATGGCTGTGAAGCTGACCTGAGATATGCTCAGAAGTTCAGATTAAAAATATAAATATAAAACACAATTGTAAATATTTTTAATAGTGATTCTTTTAATGTGGTTTACTTCCTTAAGCTTCCTCACAGCACGTCTGTACAAACAACTATGTAGCAGTACAGCTAAGGGCTTAGTGCTGAAATAAAAATGAAAAAGGGAGAAGAAACAGAGATTCATTAAGATCACATTGAAAAAAGAAAAAGGCAAATGTAACTGTGCCTCAGGGTGGCAGCCAAAGAGGAATGTGGTTTACATAATATAAAGGATTTTTACACATTTGCTCACATCATCTTGTATTAACACTATAGGCTTCCCTCAGCAAAGATTGCCTTTGTAAAGTATCTAGTTTTGAGGGTTGTAGAATTATTATTTTTTTTCTAACCAGAACATCTCAAGTCCTGTTTTCAGTGTTATTTTAAATCTATGGATACAAGGCAAAAGTTAAGGAGACATTTCTGGCATGTAGGGATAGATTACTCAATTGCTACCGGTGTTATTTCTCTGTGCAATTGTTAGTTTCTCATTTTCACATTTTATTTGAGAAGAAACTTTGTGTGACACAAATGAGTGCCTGAATTCAATATTGACTGTATCACTTTCAGAGATTTAAATCAAAGTTCCAATGAGGTGAACTGCACCATCTGTGGTGACAAAAAAGATAAACATACAAGAACCTTGATACGCCTTTGTAGATCTGTTGATTTTCAGAAATCCAGTGCCCAACTAAATTATGTTAGTTCAAGAGATTATTAACTTGCATAATCTTTCTCAATGAACAACTTTAAAAGGACATAAATTTAATAAGAAGAAATTATTCTTAATATATATGATATAATAGATAAATTATGTATTTATAACAATAATTTATTAGAAGTATATAAATAATATTGATGTTATATATTATATAATATGGATGTATTATAAATTTATAATAAATTTAATGGATTTATGCAGTGCAATTATATATAGAACTACTGTACAAATAATTCACACTTTTCATCAGCTTTAAAATTTTGGAGAATGCCTGTATTTTTTAGACAGTAGTTTTTATGAACAAGAATATTTTTTTCAGTAGATTAAAGTGATATTTTACTAAGTGTACATTTGTGAAATACACAATATAGTTAACACTTTAAGCTAAGCACCTAAATGCATAGTAGAGGCATTTAAATCGGTGACTTAACCTTCAATGTTGCTGAGTCACTCTGTCTTCCTTTAATTGCTTTCTTGGAAAAACACCCTGCAGCCACCTCAGCTCTGGATTACACTGTGGTACATCATTGTCTTCTTAGTATTCATTGATGCTGAATGTACTAATCTGAGGAAAGAATAGGTATAGCCTAAAATGATTGCTGATGTGGACGGCAGCAAAATTAGCTGCCAATTTTCTAGATGAGATGTAGCAAATTTTCCTAAGAAAAAAATAATCTTACATACAGATTCTCACTCTCATAGGATGCCCTTGTACTCCAGTGTATGATCTATTACCAGAATTTTTAAAGACACACATCTTTCTCTCGAAATTCGCTGAGCTGTAGCTGTAAAGAATGATACAATCCCAGATAGACAGATAAATAACACAGTCTAACATTGAATAGGGTTTGACCACTTGGGGAATAAAATAATTTCTATTTTGTTTTGTGACTGTGGGTTAGTCTCCATAACTAATGAATATACTGCTATGTCTGGTCAGCTGTAGCAGAGCATCAGAAATCCATCTTTATGGAACAAAGTTTTTTGTGCTGGAACAAAGAAATTTTTATGGAAACATGTCTGACTCTCTTTACAGAAGCAGTGAAAGGAAAAGACAGCTTGATTATCTGCGATCATCAGAACTAAATACAAGAAATTTCTTACTACAAATTTAATACAAGAATTGTAGATGAAATACTGATTGTAAAGCAGAAAGTCCTACATCTGGTTGAGTGCAGTTAGTCATCCAGGCAAATACTTTATGACCTTCTATTTTCACAGCATTAATACAGCCCCTACCCCCAATAAACAACAACAAAAACCCCAAAGCTCACCCATCCCCAAACCCATAAAATGCAAGGAACAACCTATAGCACTGGAACACTAAGAAATTTCATCCACAGATTCTCCAGTGGTGCACAGTGAGGCTGAGGTTTTGTACAAATTTGCTTCTCCTGTTACAAAGGAGAATTTTTGCCCATATAAATCAAACTTATTCCTTCAGGTAAGATGAGAATGTAGAATTACCAGTCTGGAAAATGCCAGCTCTTGTTTGCCAACCATGAAGACTTCCCCCGTATTCACCATGGCAACAATGACACAGCTGTCTATCCCTCTGTTTCCACATTAAAGGACAAGTAGGTAGTGCTTCATCATCTTATGTCCAGCTTCTGACTCTATCACAAATTTCCAAATATTCTAATGGCTAAAATTTGTGTAGAAGCCTGTAAAATGTCACAGTCCATGATCTGTGAAAAAAAAAATAAAAATAAAAATCCCACAGATAGGAAACAAACCAAGATATAAACCAAGCTGGAGACAGATACCAGGTCACAAAAACATGGAAAAATAAATAGTGGTCAGAGAAAGCAGAACAAATTAAAGCACTTTTCCCACCATAACAGATAATTTTAAAGCTTGTTCTCCAAATCACAGGTTGCTTTTAAGTTTTTTTCCTGTATGTATGGCCCTCTTCAAAGGTTTTTTTTCCACCTAAGCACAGCCCTTGTCAAAACTTTCATCAGTCACAGATCTTTGAAGTGAGGGTTATTTCGCAAACAGCAAGCTCTTCAAAGTTACACACACACAGACACAATTTTAAGTTTAGAGGAAAAAGACTACAGGTAGCACATTAAAATTCACTGGAGTGAATTAGGAGCTCTAGACATATTTTAAAATATTATACAGTAGTCAAATTTACCCTGATAACTCATCAATGACGAGTGATGTTCCTCAGCGTCCTCGGTATTGGGACCGGTGTTCTTTAACATCTTAGTCAGAGACATGGATGGTCGGATTGAGTGCACCCTCAGCAAGTTTGCTGACGACACCAAGCTGTGTGGTCTGGAGGGAATGAATACTATCCAGAAGGACCTTGATGGGCTGGAGAGGTAGGCCTATGCAAACTGCATGAATTTCCACAAGGCCAAGTGCAAAGTCCTGCACATGAGTCAGGAAATTCCAAGCACAAATACAGTCTGGGTGAAGGTGAATTGAGAACAGCCCTGAGAAGAAGGACTTGGGGTTGTTGGTTGATGATAAGCTCAACATGAGCCAGCAATGTGTGTTTGTAGCCCAGAAAACCAACAGTATCCTGGACTGTATCAAAAGAAGTGTGACCAGCAGATCGAGGGAAGTGATTCTTCTCCCCTACTCTGCACTTGTGAGACTCCACCTGGAGTACTGTGTCCAGTTCTGAAATCCCCAACATAAGAAGGACATGGAGCTGTTGTAGTGAGTCCAGAGAAAGGCCACAAAGATGATCAGAGGGCTGGAACACATCTCTTGTGAAGACAGAATGAGACAGTTGGGGTTGTTCAGCCTGGAGAAGGCTCCAGGGAGACCTTCTAGCAGCCTTCCAGTACCTGAAGGGGACCTACAGGAAAGCCGGAGAGGGACTTTTTATAAGGGCACATAGTGATAGGATGAGGGCGGTTGTGGCAGCCCCTTCCCTGGAATTGTTCAAGGCCAGGTTGGATGGGCCTTTGATCAACCTGGTCTAGTGGGAGTTGCTCCTGCCCATGGCAGGGCAGTTGGAACTAGATAATCTTCAAGGCCCCTTCCAATCCAAACCATTCTATAATTCCATGATAGGGTCCGAGCCCTTCTAAAAGTTCTGTGTGATGTTTGTCTATAACTTTAAGGACCTTAAAAACTCAATATACATGAACCTCTTCTGAAGTGTCTCACTTTAATGCTTTTGAAATGTTTCTCCCTCATCTGCTTGAATACAGGACTAGCAAAAAATTGTTCAAAAATAATAGAGGCTTGTTTCCATGACTAATTACATTATGTGAGCAATGAAGTGCTGTAGAAATTAAGGCTTTGCTTTTGGTAACAAGACTAACACCCATCAGTTACTTTGCTCCATAGTTTTCTCTGTTTTTTGACAGCTCTGTAACATGATCTTAGTATACGCATTCCTAAATATATTATTACTGTTCAAACATAATGTGCTACTGACTTGATTTCTGGAGTCACGTGCAACACTACTGATTTTTGTTCCGAAAGCCAGGCTATGTTTTAAAGTTTCTCAGTATGAAGTTAGTAGCTCAAAATAGACATGCAGTCTTGAAAAAACAGTAAATACTTTTTTTCAGAATGATAGGTATAAAAAATACAAGTTTGTTTCCACTTCAGATACTCTAGCACAATATCACTACACTGTTACATCAGTGGGCATTACGTAGTAAAATGTTTCAGTAGGGGAGCCAGTGTTATTGTATCTTACCAGCAAATTCCTAGTATTCATTTATATTTTCCTTACTAGGTCACTTCATTAAAAAAAGATTAAAGTCTCCTCCAGCTAGAGGCATGAATTCATGTTTCTGTTTCCAGAGAAGTCTGGTATCAGTGCAATTCTGAAATTAGTTTGGTTATAAAAGCAGTTAAACACACTTGTTAGGAGACCAAATATCTCTTCTGGATCTGAAATGGGTGGCATAACTAACCTTTCTAGACCTTGAATTTAAGATAAGGGAGCTCTCCCAAAAATCTTGCTTTAAAGGTGCAGGAGCTGAGGCGAGTGCAAAGGTAAACAACATAAAACCACAATGCTGACACCCGCTGCAGCATTTTCCTTGCACCTTACTGCCAAATTCATAACTACACAAAAACACACACAATTTCTTCTTTGAAAAGAGATTCATAGAGATCAGCAATCTGAGATAGATGTTCCCAGAAATAATTTTGAGAGAGAGAGGATTCCCTCAAGTAAACAGCATTCCACTGGGAGGAAAAACCCCTTGGGATGTCCAGAAGATGAACAGCAATGTCCTCTGCACAGGAAAGGACTGCCTCTGTCCATTCCTTACAATAATCCAATAATTGGAACTAATTAAAAACCTCTAAGAAGAGTAGCTGACGTTAAAATTTTTCTTTAGTTAAATGATGGGGTTTAAAATAGTGACAGTGGGAAGGCCCACACATGAAAATTTTCCAGCAGAGGAGATTTTTTCACTCCTTATTTACACATGTGAAGTTCACTGATCTTGTGCAGAAAAGCATGGGGAAGGATTAGCCACAGTATGAACACATACTAAAATAGTTTTCTGTGCTTTGTGGAAATCACCGATTTCATGAATGTCAGTAGGTTTTAGGTGCAAACTAAAAAGCACTTTGGTACCAGAAGATGGTTTTGTATCACAGCTGTATGTCACAACAATAATTTAAGTGCCCTGGGGATCTCACTATCAGAAAAACTGGAACTGGTGTATTTAAGACATCAGCAACAAAGGTAATTGTGAATATTCCTGATTGTCCAAAGGTTGAACTTTGGTAACTGAAAAGGCATTCAGGTGCCAAATTCCACTTGCTAAGTCCCTTTCTGATTTTGTCTGGTCAGCTGGACTGTGATGACTTTCATGATATTTTAACTCAAAAGATTAAGTGTATTCATTTGGCTGTGCAAATTGCAAAAGCACTAAAAGACTGCTAAAGTACATGCTCATCGTGAGACTGATCAAAGCCCTTTGAGATCAATGGGAATATTTCCTTTGACTTTTTTGGCCTTTTGATAAGATTCCAAATTACCCGGTGGAAATTTTGCCTCTGAAGAATGGTCCTGAAGTTAGCATACCTATGGGCACTGCACTCGAAAGGATGTGGCTCTGCACCTGGGTGATATGCTGCATCTCATACTAGAACAAATGCAAGTGC
This sequence comes from Aegotheles bennettii, assembly GCA_013398125.1. Classification (NCBI taxonomy): domain Eukaryota; kingdom Metazoa; phylum Chordata; class Aves; order Caprimulgiformes; family Aegothelidae; genus Aegotheles; species Aegotheles bennettii. Next base: position 11,597 of record VZRW01012181.1, read on the forward strand.
GGCATCTTGTTCTGATATTTTGTAAAATACCACAGTGGTAATAGAAGAAACATATTTTGATTGACAAGTTCAATACTAGCTGCTACTTGAAACAGCTTGTGGCCATGTCAGGATCTGGCGGGAAGCCAGATGCCATTCACAATAATGGGACATGATATCAACAGGGCTGTATCCAAACCAGCTGTTATTATTAATATTGTGTCTTTTAAGAAGAAGAGAGGATTTCAGTCATTTGAAATGATTTTTTTTAATGGGTAATTATACTGTTTGGTAAGATTTAATTTCTGTTTACCTCTGAATGCTACTAAGGTTGTAGCTAGTGCTCCCATATGAATTGGATTTAGATACACAATTGTTGTCTAATTTAGCTGATTCACCTGAAATAACTTCTGCATTTGTGTTACAAGAGGTGGTTTATTTTTTATTTTTTTTAAGAAGACTGAAGGCAATTGAGCATTGATGAAAATAAAAAACATGAATTTGGAGCTTAGACAACTGTGCTTTGATATGAGAGGCTGCAGACAGTTTAGAAAATCACCTATAGGAAAAAAAATATTTGCTGTTGTTGTGGAAAAGGTTCAACAACAGGAGATTAGAAGTGAACAAACAATTCACACTGAATTATCTCCATTTCACAGAAGTTTCCAGGGTCTTCATTCTATTTTGCCTTAAGAGCTAGCTTTAGAGTAGACATGTTACTTTTTTCTGTTATATTACTTTCTTTCTTTTTATTAGAGAGAATTTCCAATAAATAGAGACTTCAGGTTCAGCTATATCTTTTAGCCTGTAACAGTTGCAAGTTTTCTGGATGCTTTACGGAAAAGGTCTAGTCTCTATCCTAGAAGGTGTTATTAAAAAGATTAAACAGAAACTAAAATTTTAGTGGAAGAATGAAGAAAAGCAGAAGTTTTCAGATTAGGCCGATTAATGAGATGAAAGGGACTGCTGAAATTCGCAACCAATATAGTTTCATAGCTCTTTTAAGTGACTTGCAGATGACATTTACATGTGGAACAAATTGTCCACTCTTTCTTTGATATTGTTTGTATACTTTTATTGATACACTCATGCATGCATGTATATATGTTTACAGACACATATACAAATTATTTTATATAAAAACATATAGACTACACATATTAATGTTAGAGAAACACTATAAAATATGTTTTCTTAAGACTAATGTGGTGGAGTTATTTTGACTGACAGATTTCAGGGGAAAACTATAAACATGTGAATAAGTACATGCATGTAGGAATTTTTTAAAATGTGGAGTAGATGTTGGAAGAATCTGGTTATGATATAGAAGTTGTAGGAGAAGGGGAGGGAGAGTATCAAAGGAGACTTCTGGTTCTGGATGACAGAGGGTAGTAGCATGAAAACTTTAAAGACAAGCTTTAAACAGGTCAGAAATGGAAGATTACGAGTCTGGTTTAGTCATCTAGGTTTTGAGAGATTAATGAGCTGCTTAAGGTGATTTAAGTGATTTTGAAAAAATACATGTATTTTTAAAGTGTTTTGTTTGTTGTTTTTTTTTTTTCAGGATACATTAGTGGAATCCCCTGCAAGCACATACAGCACTCAGAAAGTAAAAGACAATAGCCAGATGAGAGCCCTCAGAGACTCCAGATCCTAAAGAACAGTAGCAGAAAAAATTTACACTTACGAAAAACCCCCACCATTGGTCACATCCATACTATGGAAATATGTCTCACGAATGCAGTATTTCTTAGTATCAATTGTAGATGTCACTGCGGCTGGTATGTTCCCTACTCAAGAAAGTTTATTTCTTACATTATAAACTCTTTGTCTAGACAAATGATCTGCTGAATTTTTGTCCTTCATGGGTTTGAGTGCTATATTTAAGTCCTAATCTTGCTATCTCAGTCCTTATCTTTCTGGGATTGCTTGCTGTTTTATCTTCAGATTTCAAATAACAAAGTAAAAGCTTGGGTTTCTGCAAATCTGTACTACAAAATGAGTTCGGTAGAAGTACATTTGAAAATGTATGTATCTCCATTTTAAAGCTACAGGTGTTTTTACAGCTCTACCTTAGCAAATATCCAACATACATATGAAATACACTTGTGCTTTCTGTGTTCCTAAAGTTGTTAGTCTGACTGAATGTGCAGCTGGTAGTGATCTACAGTTTTTGTTTATCCTGCTGAGTGAAAATGAGGGAGGACATATTTGCAGACCCATTCAGCTAAAATTCTGAAATGCTGTCTCATGCATTTTATTCTCTTGAAATGATGTCTCATTCAGTCAAATTTCTCAAAGGTTCATTTTGGTAACAATAGTGCTTAACAAACCCAGCATCCAAACTTTCCATGGCTAAATATGGCTGCCTGTCAGAGGTTAGTTTCTTCGCACCCTTAGTTGTACGAACTTTCTTAGGACAGGATTAGGAAAATACAGGCTCAAGGGCCAGTAATTCTAAGTGAAAAATAATAGTTATCCATGCTGAGTTATAATGAACTGAATATGTGGGAATGCAAATATTTTTGTAGAATTATTTTTGCTTTCACACATTTTTTAATAAACCAGAATACCACTTAAAAGAAAAATCTTATGCAGCAACTACATCTCTAATTACTATCTTCCAAAATCTCACTGGTTATTCTCTATTCCAAATTGTATTTTATTAAAACTTTTTAATATCTCATTTATAAAAGGAAACATTGCTTCTACTTAAAATAGAATACAATATAAACCATTGCTATACATCAGTCTTTCTGTATGATATCAATGTCTATCAGTGTCTTGTATTTACCTTGGTAGTAGAAATAGATCTCAGTGCTTGATTTTTGATAGTGTCTTGTTGTTTTTGGTTTGGTCTGGGCTTTTTTTTCCTTTTGCTACAATAGCTTTTCTGCTGTCTATGATCGAGCAAGAGACAGCATTCTATGTTTTTGTAATACTGTAAATACTGTTTTATCTATGTGCAGTCCTGTCTTTTTGCTCAACAACAACTTGAAAAAGACAATTATTTTCTTGAACCAACACTTAAACAAGTCTTGGGATTTGTTGGGGCTTTTTTTGTCGGTTTGTTGTATTCATTTTTGTTTGTTTGTGAGTTGGTTTTTGTTTTTTTTTTTAGTTGCTCGTGTGTTTTTATCTTTTGCTGAAGTCACAGATAAGCGATTCTCATCCAGTGGACTTTTTACACCATATGGACAACATCTGATACTGTATAGCTTAGTGTGATTCTCTTCCTTTTTGCTTTAACAACTACTGATGCTCTTGAGTTTATTTATCTCTTTACATGATTTACTTAGAATGTGCTAACTCTTAAAGAAAAAAAGAAAAGAAGAGGAAGCAAGAAAATGTACCTATTTATTGGCATTAAGTGGAAAAAATTGTTTTATTTCAGCTGCCTTGTTCACTAGCTTTCTCTTGCATTGCATGTACATTTTTTTTTGCTTTGAGATCTCTACCACATTTATTAAAAATAGTCTTGTGTCTTAGTCTTAGAGCAATTAGTAATAATGTCTCTGTGTCTGTCACTTCAGAAAAGTACTATGCCTTTCTCAGATAAGCCACTGTTTTCTCAAGTGCTGAGTATCTATACTGTGAGACAGTCCATATCCATATCAATAGCAGCTTTTATTTTTTTTCCCTATATCTTTTCCTTTTATATACTTTTCTTTCAGAGCATACTTATAAATCACTGTGGTAATAGTCTATTTCTTTGGACTAAATTTGTTACTATTCAAGTCCTCTGGTTATTACCAGTAGTTCTCCAGTTCATTGCAGATCTTAAGGGTTTTCTGTTCAGTAGAATAAATGTGCAAGAAATTATAAATCATTTTTTATTTCAGAGACTGCATTGCTAAAGTTACATGTTCTTTCCAATTCTCTTGGTCTTATGACATAGTTATCTTCATTTTCTTCCATGTTTTACTTTCCATTTCTCATTTAAATCTTTCATGTACCATTTTTGTTCTGAAACGAATGCATTCATTCAATGTCTATTTCTGCTTGTCTTATGACTGTATCACTTAATAAAATACTTGTCCAGAAATAGCCCAGCTGGAGTCTTCCTAAGTATAATGGGAATCGTTTTGATGTTGTTTTTGGCTTATCCATACGATTGTAGACAACACAGTTTGAAATTGGTCTGTCTCATTCATCCAAAAAATAAGTTACTAGAAGCCATATTTCAGTAAGGGATAAAATCTTTGCCTTTGCCGTGTCCATGATTATTCCATGAACATTAAAATGTATGTAGATTTTCATATGTAAATTAGGATTTTCTTACTTGCAAAATTTCTTCACTGGTATTTGGGTTTTATGTGCTTACACTTTTATAAGAACTTGTTGAAAGAATTTTACTGTAAGTTTTTGGATGAGAATTTCTCTTTCATAAAAATCAAAATGTTGATTCGCTCTTTTGAGCAAATATTGTTTAAGAAAAAGTCCTACAGAACTGCAGGATCAAAATTAAGCAGTTTGTAGTAATTTTATAATTTCAAATGTGGTTTTTATTTTGGATTACTTATCTCCTTTCTCCCTCGTATGATTTTTTTAATCTTTCTTTTTTTTTATTTTATTTTTTATTTATTTTATTTTATTTCTATGGGAAAAACAGACCATTATATACCCAAATGTGACATGCTTCCCTGTATCTTCTCCCACTATGTAAGAATGAACTGTTTCAGATCAGTTCTATTTCATGTGGACCAGCATGACTGAGAGCTCCCAGAAATTGTCTGGGCTCAGACTTTCGGGTAAAGTAGTAAAGTTGTGTGACTGAAAACTCTACTTGTCTGAGTTGCTAAGTATTAGGTCAATGTTCTTCACGATTTTCAGGTATTACTGGGAAATGCTTTTTCTAAATCAGCCTTTACTGTGTCCTGTCTCAGGATTGCACAAAGGCAATTAGCAGATCTCAGTGTGAAGCTACTCGTGATAATGGGGCAGCTTACATAGGCAGGAAAAGGTAAGGATTGATGAAGTTGTCTTGTGACCCTGCAAAGAAAATGAGGAAGTGCCAGATGGCCAAGAGGAAGATATAAGGAGTCTGCTTTGCTTAAGACTAACTAGTGATCCAGAAGATAATGTTTCCTTAAGGCATAATCAAGCATTCAAGAGGCAGATAGTGGAAAGAGTGTGGATTCTAATTAGTCCAACACCATATGGAGTTGCTTCTTTTCTAGAAGCTCAACCTTCCAGACAGACCTGTGAGTTTATCTACTGGACATGCCAGAGACCTTTGGAAGTGTTTAATGACTACCTACCAACTCACTTGCCCAGATTTTTATTTTACAGAAATCAGTCGATGATGGTAAGTATGTGAAATCTGATGTTTAAATTTCCATCCAACACAAAACTGAGATGTAGCTGGACTGCAGACAAGAACCAAGAAATTAGAAGAATTCCTAAGGATTGTATCATCAGAGTCTATCAGGTATCCTTGAAATATTACTGCTTTTTTTTTCATTCATAAAATCTCAGCTTCTTACTTCCAGGCACCAGGTAGGAGGAAACACTGCAATTGTGCTACCATGACATATGTGGGCTGTACTCCAACTTTGCATTTTTTTCTGGCCTCTGTGACCATCACCATTATTACTATTCCTGAAAAGTGAATCTTCTGCATCTTGATTGTCTTTACCTGTCTTTTTGTTATTTTGTTCATCAATTCAACAAATCAAAATCCCACATCATCTGTGCATGCTGGAAAAGACAATAGGGTTTAGTTATAGGAAAATAAGAAAGAAAAACCACTAGAGAGCATATCTATAAATATGGTGGATTGAAATGCAGGCAGGTAGAGCCAGTAAAACTTGTGGAATCAGGACCTTTCAAAACACATCTGGAAACAACATGGCCATGCCAGACTGATTCAGTTGAGTGGAGTCCTCTTCAATGTCTTTGCAATGAACCTACCCTATTCTTTATGCGCCAAGAAAAAAAAAAATAATGAAAAAGTTTATATTTTTTTATATTGTCTGAAGCTACCAGAAACATTGGAAACATATAGAAGATTTTATTCAAAAAGATAAAAGTAGATTTATTCCACTACTTTTTTCTTGTACATGTGTATTGTTGATTGATTTTTAAATAAAACTTTTTGATATCACAGCAAATGATGTAAGTCCCAACATGTCAAGAAAAAGTTTCTTCTCATCACTGGCAAGTGAGCGAGTGTACTTTTCAAACCTTGTCCTCTAACTAAAGACATAAAACCAGAATCCAGATTAGCTAGTACTCAAAAGCCAGAAAAGACATTATTTGCCTTCATCTTTACACGTTTGGAATCTCAGTGTCTTTCAGGATATCTGTTTGTCTGACTCCTAGACCTTTTGCATAAAATAAAACAGGCTGCCTCCTTCATGTTACCAATCTGCTATTGCTTATTTTTTTTTTCCCTTCTTTTCCCTTTTATATTTTACAAAATAATTTTGATTTTTCCACATCCTATATTTAAAAAAAAATGTCATCATCATCTTATTATTGAGATTTCCTAATATATTTATTAAATGTAATATAAATGTTTATAGATCACTCATTTTAAAGACAGGAAATTATTTTTAGTAGAGTCTTAGTGATTTCTTTTCAATTTCAACTTCCTTCCAGTAGTATAAGACATCAAACTTACTAGAAAAAAAGAGCAGAGCTGGTGGTTCTGACAGTTACCAGCTGATATCCAGAATCCGAGGCAGTCTCCAAGTCATACATTCCACAAAGACAACACTCATAAACTATGGGTGAAATCATTATTTTTTTGTTTTGTTTTGTTTCTTCTGTTGCCAAAGTCAGAGTTTAAGTAGTAATGTAGGATTTTACTGTTTTCATCTCCAAGTCCAAAACTTCACAGTCTCCTAAAATTGTCTCTGTTCAACTGCTTTGTAAAGCTGTTGAGAGAGGTAATTAGTAACAAGAGCTGAAGTGCCTGTGTTAGCAGGTGACACAGTACCAACATTATATAAAACCTAAACCCTAGTGTTTCTCAGAAATCACAGTACTTACCTGAAATCAATACTTGACTGAAGAGCAATTAAAAAGCAGAACTAAAGAAAAGTTAAAATGATGGTCTTAAGCAAAGAATTTGTCCTCTATCAGTCTATACGTGATGAAGTCGACTTGCAGCATTAATATATTTGTCCATTATTTAGAATTTGATCTGGCCACTGTGACATCTGTATTGACAAACTTTTTAATGGAATTAACTGGAAGAGAATAATTACAACAACATTAGTCATTTTAAGTTAAGTGTATACCTAAGGTAATAGTCTAGGCCCCACATATATTCAGCGAGGAGAGAGTCGCCTCTGAATTAGACCCAATGTCGTTCGCATCTTGTTCAACACAGTAATTCAGATTCTGTATCTGATTTTTTTTCCCATTACATTGTCTCTTCCTCTCATTTAAAAATCTGTTTGACTGGCTGAAAATACTGTTGTCCTCTACATGGATGCTCAGCACTTCTGGCTCACCAGACTACAGATTCTAGCTACTTTTTTATGGATTTAGTTATTCATAATCTCGCTGTCTCTTCAATATATCATCTTTATTAACAAACTCCTCGGTCTGTATCTGAAGGTGATTGCCTTGGTGCTTATACAACCCCAAATACTTTGCTTTTGTTTATTACTAGGTTAGCATTTTCTGGTAGCTGCTCATGTTTCATTATGGTGAAAAAGACTGAAGTGTTCTGGGATATGACAAGTATAGCCTTGTAATGTGGAGAAGAAAAACTCTGTGTCTACTAGCACTAGTAGGAAGTTTTTCTCTCAAGATGGGCAGGAAGGGGTTGAATATAAAAAGCCTGAGGAAAAGAAATTGAGGAATGGTGCAAAGATCAAGTGCAGAGTCTGTGTCCACATTGTCATTGAATTAAGACTTTACAGCACCTGAAATCAATCCCAGCATCTCAGATTTCATTGTTTTCATCCATTAATGCTTGAGATGCATTTTATTTTATCCTATTATTGTTCTTTTTTAAGATAACCAGCCACTGTAAACTTCATTGGCATTTCCATTTTCCTGAATTCTGTTTTAGAAATAGTACCTTAGGAAGAAGTTTTTTATTGTGAGAGCGGTGAGACACTGAAAGATGTTGCCCAGAGAGGTAATGGGTGTCACATCCCTGGAAGTGTTTAAGTCCAGGTTGGATTGGGCTCTGAGCAACCTGGTCTAATGGAAAGTGTCTCTGCCTATGGCAGAATGATTAGAACTAGAGGATCTTTAAGGAACATTCCAACACAAACCATTCTGTGACTCTATGATTCTATGATTCTGGGATCCTATGATTCTATTTAATGGTTTGTGAATTTTCTTGTTTTAAAATTAATTATTAATAAATATTAATTTTGGGTGTGAGATAGCATTAAAAATAAACTACAATATATAATCATATTTTTCATCATAATTGCTAAGAGTAATGTTAGTATGTAATTCTGAATGTTAAATCAGGAATATATTTCACATATTTAAAATGATTGTTTAGGACAGATTTTATATATAGATTTTTTAAAAATTGTTTTTCAATATCAGATTTCCAGGATTGTTCTACCTTTCCTTCTAGATTTCAACTGTAAGAAGAATTCCCATAGAAAGAAAATAAGTTTTGAAAAGTTAATAAGAGAGCTTTGGGGAGAAGGGAAAAAACCCTTAGTTTATTTTTCATGGGTATATTACATTACCAACAGGAGGAGTTTGTCTCAGCCTATTGACTTCTTAACTCAGGTTATCTTGTCTATGAATTTAGCTATCTCAGTTGCATTTAATTTAAAATCCTCATTTTTAAAATCAGATTCTTAGTTTGTGCATTATGCTTTGTATTTGATCATTCTCAGATTCCAATGAAAACATAAACACAGCATCAAGGAAAATGAGCTCAATTTTTTATCTGACAAATGAAAAAGTTTAATAGGTGAAAATATTTTTACATCAGTTTTCAGTTGCACCAGCTCTGCTTTATCAGCAGAGGGGACAATGATCTCATAGATATTCATTTCCATGGAGACTCCCCAGGAGAACCATTGCAGGGGCAGTACAACTGGTTTCCTGGAGTGCAATGAGGATCCTTTGTGGAGGTTTTTTTAAACCTACTGGGAATGTGTACTTCTGTAAGCAATCATTTTCTGAAACATTTATCTGTCTGTATGTGCTAACATTCATAAACTAAACTTGACTGCCAACCTTGCAGAAAAGAACTGTTACACGAAAATGATATGTTTTATCTATAGCAATGTGGCTTCTATAGAAAACATTTTTTTTGTCTGAGCATATGAGTAGAAAGATGTTGATAAACTGTAGTGAGTTCACTGGAGGGTCGCCACAATGGTACAAGCAGAACTTGCCCAGCAATGAGAGGGCAAGGAACTAGGGCTTGTGCAGCCTCAAGAAGAGATGGCTGCAGGGTGCAGCTGGGTATGAGCCAGCAGTATGTCCAGGTGGCCAAGAAAGCCAATGGCATCTTGGCCTGCATCAAGGATAGTGTGACCAGTAGGACTAAGGAAGAGATTGTCCTGCTGTACTCAGTACCGGTGAGGCCACACCTCGAGTACTCTGTTCAGTTTTGGGCCCCTCACTTCAAAAAGGACATTGAGGTGCTGGAGCATGTCCAGAGAAGAGCAACAAAGCTGGTGAAGGGCCTGGAGCACAGGTCTTATGAGGAAAGACTGAGGAAGCTGGGGTTGTTCTGCCTAGAGAAGAGGAGGCTCAGGGGAGACCTCATTGCTCTCTACAACTACCTGAAAGGAGGTTGTAGTGAGGTGGGGGTCTGTCTCTTCTGCTGTGCCCATAGTGAAAGGATGAGAGGAAACAACTTTAAACTGCAGCAGGGGAGATTTAGATTGAAAATTAGGAAAAAATTCTTCACTGTAAGGGTGATTGGGTATTGGAATAGGTTGCCTGTGGAGGTGGTGGAGTCACCATCCCTGAAGGTGTTCAAGAGGTGCCTGGATGAGATGCTGAGTGATACGGTTAAGTGGTGATACAGGTAGACGGTTGGACTGGATGATCTTGAAGGCTTCTTCCAACCTTGATGATTCTATGACACCTCACAGCAGTCTTCCAAATGAAGGAAAAGGAAACTTCTCAAAAATGTGAGTGAAGAAATAGTAATGCATAATATCTTCTAATGTGTATTTTCTCTGTTTTACAGAAGATTTTAACTGGCCCAAATTCAGTGATTTTGATGCTAAAAATAAATTATTATGTTATTATCATTATTATTATTAAGAGTCCTGCTTGGTATTGGTATAGGGAGGAAAAAATAAAAGGGCTTAATGAACATGTCAACCAGGGAAAATAAATTCTGCTGTAGAAAACATACTGAATGTGTCGTAGGAATGTTCCTGCTTGCTGTCCCTACATAACATTAATGTAAACTTACTTTGAGAGTATGACTTATTTTTAATCAATGGCTTAATTGTGTGAGTTTCTCAAATTTTCTTCCAACACTGTTGTCCACTTTTCCACTGATGTTTCAGTTTCTCCACGAGCTCTCAAGAAAAACTCATTTCAGGGGTATTAAAAGTAAACAGTTAGAAAGAAGTAGGTCTGGGTAAATGATTTGTAAAAAATCCAAATCTTACCGTGCATGAAAAGCACAGAGCACAGAAATAATACAAGAAAATAATTTCTCATGCTATTTTAGTCATACTGTGTGCCCAGATTTGTCTGAATACCAAACTCAAATGTCTTGGGTGAATGATCATCGCTTCATGAAGCCTCTAGTTTGGTTTTGGCTTGCCTTCATGCAACCATGCAGTGACACAAAATGTTATATGTGATGGATATGACTTTGAGAAAAACAAAACACACAGAAACAGCATTATATAATTTTTTCTCCTTATGGTTTTGATTAATTTGATATCCATTCTGAACCTTGTTGAAAATAACAGTAGTTTTATCAGGAATTATCTTATTTTGTCTTTCCATCTCTCATTTCTTTGTACACACACCTAAGCTATAAGCCAATTTGAGATCTAATGGCCACCTTGTATGAGATATACCTAGGTACAATTTTCAAAGCTTTTGGGACCAAAATCTTTTGCTCTGCTTAAAACCCAAGGAAAGTAACATTACATGGGAATATAAGAGATTAATTTCTTCATTTAGTTCAGACCTTCTGTGTGGCACAGCCACAGAGTCACATTCACATGGCTGCTTTCTATTTAGCACCACTGCAACTTGGCTTGCAGTGCTGCTAGAATATTTCTATTACTATCACTGTGCTGTGCTGACAGATGGCCTCCTTTCCATACTTGCAGAATTCTGTCTTTGAAGTCCATTGTTCATCCAGGAAGATTATGGTTTATACTATGTCACAACATTTGTCTGTGAGACTTCTCTTGTACAACAGAGTCACAATAGTTCTGTTGCTTTTGAGGAAAAGTATTCCTACACTCAATGGGACTGAAAATTTCTAACTTCATGATTGCATCAAAAATTGCCTCTAAAATGTGTTTGAAAATGCTTATGGAGCAAAATATTTTTCCATTATTTCCATCCTATACCTGTGAAATCTACTGTCATTCGAGGATCCTTTCCTGGATTTCAGTCCTGAACTTCCTCTTGGAGGAAGATCATGGATGCACATTACACGGAAAATGAGTGAATGAGTGGAGTAGGAGCAGCTTACTTAGTTACTAATAAGTCACAGAAATTGTAGCACTTTAATTAAGTCATAACATAATTCCTTGAGTATGGAATTCCACACCTTAAAACACAATGAGTCATAATTTAAGACAAATAGCTATTTTTTCCAAACATAATACATGATTGTATGCGTCTTACCTTATACATACAGTTTATATCTATTTTACTTAGAAAGAGCTTAGATATTGGTGATAAGCAATTTACTGAACCACAAAATCTTAACTGAGATATTAGTAGAGTTAGTAAGAAAATAAAACTAACTATTTAATGAGAAATTCCTATGTCTTCAATAATTGCTGGTTCTAATTTTCCATTAGAACAAAAGTCAATAATTCAAGGCATTTTAAGGAGTCAAAGGGTTTAAATGTTTTGTTTTGGAAACACTGACATAACCTTTCAAAGTATTTTGTTCAGATCACTTTAGACCACTGCAATATACTTTTAAATATTAAGTGTAATAAATATATATAACATATTAAATACAACTGAATTTAAAATACCTTTGACTTTCAACTGTATAGAATTTCTTCCCTCACAAATTTCAAAGAAACTGAAATATTCCTGTCAAACATTTTTATGTCATCAGAACATTATTTTAATAGAACCATGGAAATTATTTTTTTTTAATCAACTTGTTCTCTTTATTTTTACTTAACTTTTTTTCTATTAATTACTAAAATTATCCAGTCGTGTATTGGTCCTCATAATACACTGGTAAATGGCTTGAGTATGCATAATAGGTGTGGAGGTTATTCAAGAAAGTGGAAAATGAAAACTATTCAACAGGAGAAAATTCTATTCAACATCAGTGGGTTTATCTCCCCCTAAAATAAGCCCAATCATTGAAATTATCAGGAAGGAGGTCTGTATCAAAGAGGATAATGTTTTAATGTATTTTATAAGGCTCTAGTGTTATCAGGAAGAGTATACGTGGTTCTGGTCCTGTTCAAGAAATACAAATTCAGACTTATTACTATTATGATCAAGAGTTTAGAAAACCTTTTGTGTTGAAGAAAACTTCAGTCTAGTAAAATGGAAGTGGAAAAAAGATTTATTTTAGCTAAAGAATACATTTCACCAGAATAAAGTTTATACATTGTCAATTAATAACTTTTGTTCATAAATTACAAGATGGTTCTTAACATCTGAACGTTTCACTATTGCAAATGTGAGTCATAAAATCATAGGTGAGTGAGAATGTACTAAGCTGTAGCTTCCTAAATTTGAGATGAAATTGTGTGATACTGTTGCTTACAATATCAGGGATTAAAACTAAATGTTTCATGGGCTGATGAGAGGTCCTTCAATAAGGACTCTGAAGTCTTTTTAAAGCAAGCTATATGTCTTGCTTGGCCTGCAACTTATTTTTATATGAAAACTAGGACAGAGGGGGAATTTCTGCAGGGGAGGGAAAGAGCTGCAGTGTACCTGCAACCATTTACTTAAAAGCACTCCCAGATCCAGTAATACAGAGATAGCCATAAAATGCTTTTCTAGTTCCATACGCTATGTTCTCTTGTTGTTAAAGGATAGCATTTCCAAGGATGCCAGCTAAGGGCTATTTTAAATGAACTCTTTAACGCAGCAATGTGGTGAGTTGAGAGGGCAGTCTGCTGTGTTGTTAACACCTCTGTTGATAAAAGGTAAGGTTATATTTCTAATTGTGACTTTAATGGCCACTTCCTACTCTGTATTTCTGCTCCTGTGTACTCTCCACTTATATCTGCTACTGTAAAGACTACAGCAGATTTTTACCATGACCATTAGCACAGTAGAACAAATGTGGCAGTCGAAACAACAGTAAATTCTTTCTTGATTCATGTGCCACCAGCAAATTCGTTATTTGTTTTCTTATTACTGAGTCCATATCATTCAGCCAAACATAATTTCCAATTTCCATCTTGCATTTAGTTTATCTCAGAAATGTAAAAATGGAAAATAAAACTTTTTTTTTTTTTTTTTACTCCCTGAAAGAGAATGAAAAATTAAGGGACATTTCTTGGTGGGTTGGGGATTTGTTTCATTACTGTCATTATTGGTTTTTAGATTATTTGCTTTCAGTGAGTTATTCTTTACCTCTCAAAGTGCTCATGCTGAATTCAGATTCATAAACTGTGCAGATGGAAAGAACCATTATGATTATCTATTCCTACCACCTGTGTAACAGTCCATAAAATCTGAACAATAATTCATGCATCAAGTTCATATCTTCTGCTTGAGGGACAATATATCTTTAGAAAGACATCAGCTGTGATTTAAAGTCTTGATTCTCTCTGACTAATGTTTACACCTTTCTAAGCCATCCAGCAGGCCTGAAAAGAGGCTGTAGGGATATGGTATCTTGAGGTTCTCCTTCTATTGGCTTTCATGTTAGAACTGATCATTTAAAATACACATTTACAGTATTTTTCCAGTATTCAAAAACAACAACAACAAAAAAGAAGAATATTTAATCATATTTTCTCCTCTCCATAGACATAACTTCAAGAAAGATTTAATGAAGAACATAATTCAAAAATTAAACCACTTGCAGGAACTTCATATTAGCAAAAAAATAATAATAAAATTAAGGAGTCAAATACATTGTCTGCACAAAAGAGAATACATATCATATTTTAAATAATCAATTCCCATTGGACCTTCTGGAAAAAAAAAAAAAAAAAGACTTTACCTTACAGTTCCAGATGCTGCAGAAACAAAACCTGGTTCACAAATTATAAGGGAAAGCTGGTCAGAAAGCCTACACTGATCTTTGACTTGCTTCCAATGATTGCTAAATTGCATGAAGAAGATGATAAACACTTCCAACAGTCAGACTAAACCTTCCTACAAGGTTGTACATACATAGCTTTTGTGACTAATCAAAGGAAATATCTGCAAACTTTGTGAAAATGAACTTTTTTTGGTGTTCACTAAAAAACATGGCAGAGGCTTGATTAGATTTCTATTCTTCAGAGATAAGATAATTCACACTAAATAAAAACAAACTTACAAACAAAAACTAAAACAAGCTAAATCAACATGAAAAACTCAGTTTACTTTATGATGAACCATATTTTGGAAAGTATACTTCTTTTAAGATCAAAGGAAGAACAAAGCTTGTTTTCATTAAGAATGAAATGCAAGCATTTATATTCAAGAGTCTCACTAAAGCTCTTTTGAAGAAAGAATAAGTATTTGTGTCTAACTACAAAGCTAATGAGATATTGTATACCCATACTCTTTACCTATCTAGAAAAAGGGGACATTAAGGGAGTGATTAGTCATAAACAATGTTGTTAGAAGAAACTCTGAGGGATCATCCTGTCCATTCCTTAGTCTAAAGCAGGACCAGCTACCAGTATAGCTCCTGATCGATATTTTCTCAGTTTGATCTTAAATGCTTCCAAAGACAGGGTTCTCACAAGATCCTTAGGAAATCTATCCTCATGCTTCACTGTCCTTACTGTTACAGATTATTTTCTGTATATCTGAACTACAGTTCAGTTTCTACAATTATCTCTCCAGTTGTGCTGCCTCTAACTTGCTGGACATGTTTCTGTCCCCAGCATTTCAGCTG
Source organism: Aegotheles bennettii (assembly GCA_013398125.1). Lineage (NCBI taxonomy): Eukaryota > Metazoa > Chordata > Aves > Caprimulgiformes > Aegothelidae > Aegotheles > Aegotheles bennettii. Next base: position 26,772 of record VZRW01012181.1, read on the forward strand.
AGGTTTAAGCAGTGCTGAGTAAGCAGGATTATTGGATGTGTTTTGCAGAGGATGCTCTGCTTGTACATGACAGTCTGATATTTGCTTTTTTTGAAACAACAAGACACAGTTGACTCATGCTCAGTTAACAATCTGCTATAATTCCCAGATCAACCCCATTTGGCCAGTTGTTCCCATCTTATATTTGTGCAGCTGATGGTTCATACATAAGTGGAGTACTTTTCACTTGCCCTTTAATCTTGTTATACTGGATCAAACTCAAACCATCAGCTGTTGTATTCGGAGTTCCTTAATGATAGCTACTTGAAGAAATATTGCTGGCCCAAATTCAGTGATTTTGATGCTAAAAATAAATTATTATGTTATTATTATTATTATTAAGATTCCTGCTTGGTATTGGTATAGGGAGGAAAAAAGAGAAGGGCTTAAAGAACATGTAAATCAGGGAAAATAAAAAAGGTAGTTGGATGGATGATCTCAAAGGTCTCTTCCGATGATTCTATGATGTCCTCTAGTGGGTTCACTTACCAGTTGTGTTAGGAAGTTGTCTTCCACACACTCCAGAAACTTTCTAGACTGTTTTCTCTCTGCTGTGTTATATTTGCAGCAGAATTCTGTCAAGTTGCAATCCTCCACATGCACAAGGGCTGGAGACCGTGAGACTTCTGCCAGCTGCTTGTAGAATGCCTCATCTGCTTGCTCATCCTGGTTGGGTGGCCTATAACAAACTCCCACCACAACATCCATTCTACTGACCTGTCCCCTGATCTTTATCCATAGGCATTCAGCTTCATCATTGCCATTGTCTCCCATCTCAGTACAATCAAAATACTCCCTAACTTACAGGGCTACCCCACCACCCCTCCTGTTTTGCCTGTTCTCCTAAAGATCTTGTAGCCATCAACTGCAGCACTCCAGTCATGAGTATCATCTCACCACGTTTCTGTGATGGCAACTAGATCATATCTTTCCTGTTACATAATGGCTTCCAGATCCTTCTGTTTATTACCCATGCTGCATGCATTGGTGTACATGCACTTCACTTGGGTTAACAATTTTACCTCCAACACAGGGATGCCACCCCTAGGCTCAACTCTGTCCAGCCTGGCTTTGTCCCCTTCCCCCTTCAGACCTAGTTTAAAAACCTATCAATAAGTCCTGCCAGCTCCTGGGCCATAATCCTTTTACTTCTCTGAGTCAGGTGAATCCCATCTGACATTAACAGGCTTGGTAAGCTGCCCCAGGATCAAAAAGCCCCAGTTTCCACCTGTGGCACCAGCCCCTGAGCCATGTGTTAATCACGTGAGTAAACTTATTACATGATCAGACCTTTGTGATGTGAAGAAAACATGACCATGAAGCAGGAAGATTAAGTGTTCTGTCAAGGATGGTGCTGCAGTTCTGAATTATTTACAAAATATGGAATTTAAAATAGTAAAATTCAGAGTTTCAGAGTCACAATTTGTAAACTTGCACATCTGAGAAATACACTTTTTGATGCTTCCCAACTTTGGGGCCAAAGTTAAACACGAGTCATTTCTCCAGTCATGAATACTTCTATTGATTTTGGACTCTGAGTAAAAGAAAACTCAGCTGAGGTCACAAAGTTTCTAGTGTGGCAGCCACAGTGCAAGTGATTAAAACCCTGTCTCTCACCTTAAGAGTTCCAATTCAGTCTTGTGAAGTTTAACACCTCACCTCAAGTCTCAAGGGACTTTGAATTGACATTGCAAACACACCTCCAAGTTTAACAAAGAAGCTGAAAAAAGACAAACAAGGAAAAGAAATACTTATATGCCAGAAGGGGCTATTCCACAGAGATTCAATCCAGAGGAAAGCTGGAAAAAAACACTGCAAAGGCACACTTTTTTTTTTCCTTTCAAGGGCTGTAACTAGTCCCTGCTCCTACAATAGGAAGACTCAAGAATGTCCAGATAAAACCCTCTCATCTTTTACCTTAATGAACTCTGAACTGACAAGTCTTTTATGACAAATTCAGTGTTCTAGCAAGAGCTTCAAAACTATATGAGATTTGGAGACCCATTTAAAGCTATACCTGCTCTGTCTTGCCTGTGACAAGTTCTCTCTGTTCTCATCTGGGTCACTAAATGGAAATCCCATGATACGGAAAACTGACATCCCATTCATCTTGCTTTGCATGAGTACTTTGTCAGAAGAGCCACATAACAATGTTAGTTTTATATACTCTCAAGAAATGCAGCCCCAAATTGGCTGCCAAAAAACAAGCAGGAACAGCGCAGATATGAGAATATAGCAAGATGAGGAAACAAATTGAAAATTCAGATGACTACAAATAAAAAACAAAATGGGGGTTGTCATGCTTCCTTTTTTTTAACCAGAAAGATGAATTGCCTTCTTTTTCCCACATGTTAGTCAAAACCAGGTACATGAAAAATGTCATGAAGTTTGAGATCAGAAATTATGATCCCATCATTTAATTCATTCACCCTCCAGGGTCTTATACCTATTCCAGTACTCTTAAATTGAGCTCAGTGACCTTAGTTAAGATTAGGCATCCCTTTCAGCACCCCAGAACAATTGATACATGTCTCTGTTTTAGAAAAAAGTGGAAGAAAGTGAAACAGGAAGAGATCTGACCACTTCTGTGCAGAAGGATGAATTCCTTCAGACCCCAGCATATGACTGGCTGAAGGTAGTGCAGTGAGGGATTTTACTAGAGTTTTTCTTTATTCAAAATGGTGTGTGTTAGGGATATGTTGAAGAGAGTGCTTTTTGTTCCTCAAAGCCCTTCAAAAGACAGAAGTCAATCACAATTTTCAGAAAGCCACAGATTTCAGAACCAGAAGAGGCCACCAGGCACTGTGCAAAGTTCAAGCTCATCAGAACAGAATTAAGTTAAAAGTGATTGTTAGTGTGAAATTGTCATTAAAAAGCTAAGTTGCAAGTGACACTTAACAGGTTTTGAAGCCCATGTTTGTATTTTTTTCTTTTAGTTTGAATAAAATATATAATTAATTCTAAAATGTGTGAATGACACAAATGAGTGAAGTGGTAAATCATGTTGAGCATAAGGCAACTATACAGAGTTACTGCAAGAACTTGTTAAGATGGGTCCACTTAAATGTGTATAGATGTCTAAGAACACTTAATTTTTGATAATGATCTTGACATGGTAAGTATGTTTATTTAGGAAATAGGAATGCATTCCCACTGAACAAGGAAAGTCATTACTTCAGAAACAAGTAAGGAATTTTAATACAAAGGCAAACTCAGATGAATTCTCAAAGGCAGAAAGACCAGTATGTTCTTTGGATGTATAAATTGTAGGAGTAGTACTTCTGTGAGCAGGAGTACGATAACAATGTGTCTCCTTTAGTGTTGTTTGGAATGTGTAATCTGAGTAAAATTTTGCTGAGGTTCTTCTTGAAAGAACTATTCAAAGCCTTGAAAGGCTGTAGAAAATTATTCCAAGAGAGCAGAAAACAAAAATATTTTGAAAAGATTTTAATCTGTTTAGTTTATCAAAAAGAAAATGGAGAGGTGGTTTGATTACAGTGTTTATAGTGTGTTTTTTTAAAAAAACATTGAATTAAAAATATCAAAAGAATGAACAAATAATTTTGCTGTGTCATCATACTTAACTGTGCAACCATTTAGAAGATAAGCTTTTAGACAAATGCACATTATGGGAACAAATAGGTTGGGGAAAATGTTAGTTTTCAAATGTTAGTTAGCAAGTTAAAAAAAATATTGTGAACACTTTAAGTTCTATGTATGTACCCATGAAAAAGAAATTACTTAAGAATAAAGTGGAAAACTCATCATTTGTGCAACAAATAAACATTCAGTTATAGCCATTTTAACTCTTGTGGTGGTGGAAAGGAGAAAGAAGAGATGAGAACAGGAAAGAAAAGCCCTTTTTTCTATTAATCAAGATTGAATATGTTTACACTTGAAGGCTGTAGGATTCTTTCTCTTGTTGCATTATGATTATGAAAAGATGGAGAATTGTTTTTATTTGCATTTGCCTGAAGTATTTAATAGGTACTAAATTAAAACAAATTTCAGGTCTTTGGCTACTTTGGCAAGATTTGACAATGTTTCTGCCTAGATGAAGTGAATGGTTTACTGTGGAACATTTAGAAGATCTCATGCAAACCTGAATAAAAAATGTGTTGTTTTATCTAGCATCTAAATGATGTGCAAGTCAAACTAAAGATGGAATTTGTCATTTATACAAGTAAAGTGACTCATGCACAAAACTAAAGAAAAAAAAAGGAATTTGTCATCACAAAATCATTTATTTGCTGCTTCATCTCTGTATATAGCTTGTGAGGAAAGCAGGGTAGAACTGCTTAACCCCCGATGAAGTCTGTAAGTAAGAAACAGATTATAAGCCAAATCTAGCAAACTGTAAATGTTTATTAAATATTAGTTTAATAGGGATACTGAAGTGACTAGGCTCAAAGATTACCAATAAAAAGATCAATTGAAAGGTGTAGCTGAATGACAGGCTTCATTTCACAGGAAAAATAAAAAAAAGACACAGACCTCAAATTTCAAAACCTCATCCTTCCAACATTTTGGTATATTTTCTGCTGATATTCACTCTGACTTATATATCATTGTAATTCTTTATAATCCTTTGACCATCATAATACTGACATCTATATAAGAAAATGTATACAAAGGTTTTCTTCTTTCATATGAACAGACATTTTATTTCTATTCTAGTTGTATAAAGCCCAGAGGAAAAATGTTACTGTTGTTCCACAGTGCCTCATATACCAAAATAAAATACATATATAAAACCAACCTTGCCCACTTCCCTTGAAAACACTGGAAACAAATTTCAAAGCAGAGCATCTGTGGCCTACTTAGGCTGGATGAAATGCAGGTGTGAGTATAATCTTTCAGTAGTCTCATGACAAGCTTCATAAATAGTGTGGCTAGGGACCAGTCATCAATGTGTAAAAAACTGAAGTATTCTAAAATTTTCTTAGCTAGTCAAAGTATCCAGAATTCCCAAGAGACTGTTGGTTTCAGCCCACTATCTTTAAAAGGATATGGCATCTCCTAGTGAACTCAGTATGAACTCTGCTGCAGAAATGCTTGATTTTCTTTCATGTTTTCCAGTTGTCATTATAATGGTGATATCACAGTGTTGTGTAAGTCACAAAGACAGCATTACTGTTACAGCTAGTGTCATTAAACATTAACAGTGGCTCATTTACAATTAGATATTTAACATTGTTCAAATGTTGCAAATGTTTTTCTGTACTGGTCTGGATTTTTGTTTTAAAATACATTTTTTATATTGTGAACACTTCACAATGTAATCATAAAGTGGGTTTTTTATTTTTAATCATATCAGTATACTTCTAAGCATGCCATCTTTTCTGCACATTTAATTCAAATAATACTACAGTGTTTGTAAAGAAAACTTCTGTCTTTAACTCATTCACTACAAAGAAAATCTTGCAAATCTAATAGTCTTGAAAAGAAAGAAAGAAAAGAAATCTCCCAAACACCACAGGTTTCCATATCAGTCCTGCTACATCAGCTCTCAGAAAAACAGCAGGTGCAGACTGGTAACTTCAATACAATAGAATTTCAGAATCTCCACCAGAAAAATATGTGAAGTATTTGGATTATAGGTCCTGATATCTTCATCATCATGTACATTTGTATAAACATTTTCAGGACAATGAACCTTTGCCCACTTTAAAAATGTTAGAAATTTTTGTTATGTATCGTATTGTTTGTGTAGTGAGGCATATATTATACAGTAATGAATAACAGTGGGATGATTAAAGTCAATAAGCTTTTTAAAGGATGTAAGAAATTGAGGTAAAAACATAAACAAATAAAATATGAGTTGTTTACTTGCTTGGCTTTTGGAGGGGTTAGCAAGAGGAATAGTAACTTTTCTGTTAGTTTTGCTACAACTGTAATGAAAATAAACTAGAGTGTTTGTTTAAATGTTTGCCAAGGGCATGGAGAATGACAAACAGGATTTTTTTAGTTATGCTAACATTATGAATGACAATAGTTGTTAATGTAAGCCCCAAATTAGTTGCACTGAAGACTGAAAGTCAAAACTCATTGCAAGTGTGAATGAAAACAGTATTTTATGTCCAATTAGCAATGGTTCATTCTTGAATGTTACCCATAGATTTGTTTTCATTTTATAACAACTCATTTTTTGTCTTTGCTTTACATTAGTCATTCTGCAGTAGCAAAAGTGCAGGAAGATGGTAGATATGGTAATATGTTGACCTGAAACTCCATAGTAATAATTTTGCTGAATGTTAAAGAAATTGCTTTCAAAGGTATAATGCCTCTAGGCACTTTGTTTGAGGCCTGTGTTTCTTTCTCTCAAAGGAGCTCTCAGCTCTTAAGAGCTACAGCTAGTCCTTCTCTACATGATATGTAGATGTATATATCATACCAAGGTGTCATAGGAACATAATACAGCTGAACCATGCAGTTCTTAATGCTTACTGAATGCTTCCAACAGTTTTTAGGTGCACACTGTACTGTCTTTTTGCCTCATGTCTCCTAGACTGTTTTCCTTAGGGTTAGCTGTAATATTTCAACTACTCAATAGTTTCCAAGAGCTGACAATATTTATGGTATTTTAAACACCCTCCCCAAAAAACTTTGTTCATTTCTTTAAATACAGAATACATCTTCTTACTGACTCTACACAATTTCGGTCTACACTGGAGATGAATCATGAATTTAAGGGGTTTTTTTCCATTAAGGCTTTAAAAGGAGCTTCATCCCCCTGGGATATGGGCATTCCCACTTCTCAGGTAGTATTCAGTGTTTTTTGCTTTTGACAATAGTTTAGAAATTATGTTCCAGAAAAATCTTTTCAATATTATGGCTCCCTTAAACCTCATATACTTGTCTTGAGATAAATGAATGTAGAATTTTACAGAGGAGAGTAAGTAAAAATTGCTACTTATAGCTAACCTCCTTAATTCCCTAAGATATTTTTCAGAATGATTTTCAGTGGGCATGTAGAGAGGACATGATAATGTAAGTATGGTTATGTTAGCAAAGATTACCCAGAAGACTGAAATTCTTTCATGAATTCACTGCCAGTTAATAATATAGCATGCTGATAAAATAATTTTACTACAACATCCTACACTGTATTTCATGCATACAAAAGTTTGAAGCTTACAGGAAAATATGAATTTATTGGTAATGCAATCTACCACTGTGACAATTCTGGAAATAGTAGTCTTTTAAATCTGCAGAACAAGTACAGAACAAGCAGTCCGTATGCAGACTCCTTGCCAGTGTTCCTTAGTCTTCATCTCAGGTGGCTACTTCTTGAAATGAGAATGAATCTTTGCTCTTTTAATGATTTTTTCCTTTGCTGAGGCTGCTGTTGAAGTGCCAGTTACTTTCTAAATTACGAAGTGTCTTCAGAAAATTATAATTTTAAAATAGATCTGAAACTGTTAGGTCAAAAATGTCCAATGTACAAAGACAGTGAAGGAAAAGAAACAAAAGAATTGCACCAGGTATGATCACAGTTCTTTACTTTTTAAATATATTTTAGCTTTTTAAACCTTGGTAAAAACATAGAAGCATACCATACAATCTTTCTTTGTCTGAATAATGTACACATAATGTTTTCCATGATAACATCTTCAAAGTCAAACTCACTTGAAAAGGTAATAAATCAAATATTAGGAAACAATACAGTTACAAATAGACATCCTACAACCACCCAGGCAAACTTTGGCATTGAAGTCCAAACAAGTAAAATGAAATTTGTCTCAGACCCAGATGGGTGACTGCAGATTTGTTCTTCAAGCAAAGAAAAACAAATTCCTTGACTTCCTGCATCCTACTTATCTTCTTGTTTCAATATAGGATTTATTTACATGTTGTATGTTACATATTTACTTATTAACTTGGCTTGTGCAGTTAGATAAGTTAAACTTGTTTTGTGAATAAAAAGCACATCAGTCCAGTTTTTTTCTGTTCAGTGGAACTACTATTTATTTGGGTCATGCTCAGTAGAATAAGCAATTGTTTCTATGCTCTTACTTGATTCTGTCTGCTTTGCAAGTTAGAACAGCTTTAAGACTGCTTTGGTTTATTTTTAACAAACAAAACTTAATCAGTATTGGGAACCTGTGGTTTTTTACATCACAAGAATTAAAGTCATTCACTGATGTACTGGTATTGTCTGGGATAGAGTCAACTTACTTCATAGTAGTTTGTATGGTGTTATGTTTGAGATTTGTGATGAAAATAGTGTTAATAATACACTGATGTTGTAGCTATTGCTGAGCAGTGCCTGTATACCATCCAGGCTGTTTTGATTTCTCACTCTGCTCTGCCAGTGAGTAGGCTGGGGATACACAAGATGTTGGGAGGGGACACAACTGAGATAGCTGACCCCCCCAACTAACCAAACGGATATCCCAGACCATATTATGTGCTCAGCAACAAAAGCTTGAGGAAGGAGAAGAAAGTGTTATGCTGCACATTTGGTATTATGACGCTTGTCTTCCCAAGTAAGTGTTAAGCATGATGGACCCCAGTTTTCCTGGAAATGCATAAACATCTGGCTGCCAATGGGAAGTAGTGAACAAATTCCTGGTTTTTCTTTGCTTGCATACACAGCTTTTCCTTTAGCTATTAAACTGTCTTTATCTGAACCCCTAAGTTTTCTCACTTTGCCCTTTCAATTCTCTCCCCCATCCATGTGTGGGAGGAGTAAGAGAGTGGCTGTATGGGTCTGAGCTCCTTATCTAGGTTAGTCTGTAATAAATGCAAATGTTCAGGCCCATTTTAAACCTCATAAGATTTTAAACCAAGTAGGATAGAGATAGGTATTCCAGACATAGCGACCATACACGGTTTTTGTACTTTGATGACAGCAACCACTAAGACAGGTTCAAATTAAACATGCAAACTGAAAGATCATTTTGTTAATGAAAAAGTAAACGCAATGTGTAGTAGAGACCTTACAGAAAGCAAATCCTCTGTAGCCCACAAGCACAGTTCTCTGTTCCACAGGCTCATGAATGCTTGTACAAAGAGCAAGTAAAAAATGGCCGCTCATTTTCTGACATGAGATTGTCCTTTATCCACGTTATAGGGATGAAATGAGGTAATACAATATTCTGAATGGAAAATTTAGCATCACAGAAAAGAATCATGGAACAGCTCAGGTTGGAAGGGACCTCAAAAGATCATCTGGTCCAACCTTTCATGGATAAATGATTCTAGATGGTATTATCTAGCACCTTGTCCAATTGCACCTTGAAAACCTCCAGTGATGCAAACTCTACCACATGCCTGGGGAGACTGTTCCAGTGAATGATTGTTTTCATTGTAAAAGATTTCTTTCTTATGTTGAGATTAAACTATTTGCTTTTGTTGCTGCAGCAGTGCACAACTGACTCATGTTGTTCATCAGATCCTTTTCAGCAAGGCTGAGCCTGTACCAGGCTCTTTGGTTATTCTGTCCCAAATGTAGGACTTTGTTAAACTTCCTACCGTTCTAGCTAAACCATTCCTGCAGCCTGTTCAGGTCTCTCTGTAGGATGGTTCTCCCTTCTGATGTGTTCATCTCACCTGTCAGTTTGGTGTTAGCAAACTTAGTGAGAGTGCTTTCAAACCCATCATGCAGATCATTTAAAAAGATGTTTAACAGCATGGGGGCCAGTATTGATCCCTGGGACACCCCACTTGTGACAGGCTGCCAGCCTTGGTAAAAACAGTGATCATCATCCTCTGAATGCAACTTGTTAACCAATTTCCTACTCATGTCACAAACTACCCATACAATCTGTATCTTGCCAATTTGTCCAGAAGAAGGCTGTGGGAAACAGCGTTGAACACTTTGCTGAAATCCAGGTAAACAACATTCACTGGTCTCCCCATGTCAACAGAAACTGTTACTTTGCAGTAGAAGGTGATCACGTGGGTCAGGCATGATTTGCCTTTGGCAAATCTGTCGTGGCTTTTCTCAATCACCTACTCCATTTGGCTTGTAATAGTTTCTAGGAGGATTCATTCCATTAGTTTCCCACGACTGAAGTAAGACTAATGGGAATGCAGTGCCCTGGGTCCTGTCTTGGGCTGTTCTTATAGACTGGTATGACATTTGACCTCTTCCAGTCATCAGGGTTACCCCCCGATCTTCAAGACTTTTTAATATTATAGGCAGTGGTCTTGTGACAATGGTAGCCACTTCTTTTAACACCTTGGAGTGGATTCCATCCAGACTCATAGATTTATGTGGATTGTGCCCTTGCAAGAGGCCACAGGCCAGTCCTTCCTCCCCTGCTGATGGGTTGACACATTTGTTGGTGTAGCTACTGATCCTGTGATCTGTGGTTCAGCTACACCAGTAAAGACAGAGGCAAAGAAGATACTGAAAACCTCTGTCTTGTTAGCATTATCAGGAACTAGTTTCCCTTTCCTGTTTAGTAGTGGGTCTAAGTATTCCCTGTGTTTCTGCTTACTGCTCACTTACCTGAAGAACCCTTTTTTATTATTCTTAACTTCTCTGGCCAATTTCATTTCAAACTGAGCCTCAGCCTTCCTGGCTGCATATCTGTATGACCCAGGATCTTATAGTCCTTGATGATTATTTGGCTGCTTTTGCATAGCCAGTATGCTTTTTCTTTCTTGCTTCTAAGCATACCCAAAAGCTCATTCTTAAGCCAGGGTGGTCTTTTGTTCTGCCTTCTTTTCCTTTTTTTGTTCTTGTGCTTCCAGGAGCCTGTTTTTGAATAACGCCCAACATTCAGAAGCTCCTTTGCCTTCCATGGATGCTTCCCATGGAAATCTTGGACTCTGAACATATTGAAGTTGACTCTTCTAAAATCCAGGGTCTTTGTCCTCCTACTGGTCTTCAGTGTGCTCAGTAGGATCAGGTTCTGTTCTGCTTCAGCTTCCTTGAGCAGCCAAAAAAATGGTTTTGTTGACATCATTATTCTGATTGAGAAGTTTGTAACATATACTTAACAGAAGACCCTCTTTGGTTGCAGTCCCTCTAATCTTGATCTAAGACTTGATAAGAATTTTCATGGTCTCCATAGCTCACCTCCATATACTCAAATTTCTCTTTTACATAAAGTACAACTCCATCTCCTCCCCTTCTTATCTTTCTGAAAGAGTTTGTACCCATCCATTGCAGTCTTCCAGTAACGGAAGCTTTCCACTGAGTTTCTGTTATTCCTATGACATCATAACTCTCAAACTGGACACGGAGCACCATTTCCTCCTGTTTGTTGACCCAGATAATGTGCACAGGTATACATGCACTTGAGGTGACTGGACTTACAGTTCATCTTTGGAAAGGGTTGCAGAACATTCTTCAATAATCTGGTAGGTGTGCTCATCCACTGTTTGTTATGAATATGAAGGTGTCACAACTTTGGATACAATCCTGCAAGTTCAATGGATTCAAGTAAGGTTCATTAAGTCAGCCAATCTGCTAGCAAAGATTCTCCTGTCTCTTCTAGATAGGTTGATCCCATCTCTCCACTAGGTTTTATTCTCCAAAGAACATCCTATGACTGTAGAAACCAAAGCCCTGGTGATGGAACCAGCCACTAAGTCGGATATCGATCTGAATGATGGATTAACTTCTGCCTGAACCCCTATCTCCAACTGGTGAGACAGAGGGGAATGTTACCTGTGCATTTGTCCCTTTCATTTATGCCCCCAGGACTCTGAAGTCCTTCTTGATCTTGCCCATGTTTGGCTTTACTGTGCCATTAATGCTCACATGGATAAGAAGTAGGGCTTAGTAATTTGTGCTTTTAACCAGTTGTGGAAGACTCTGTGACATCCTGTATCTTGACTTCTGGTAAACAGAAAGCTTGCCTTGACAGAGTATCAGGCTGGCAGATGGATGCCTCAATGCCTCTCAGCAGATAGTCGTTCATACTAGCACTGGCTTCTTCTTTTTGCGGCTTTTAGTGTGTGCTGTTGGTGATGTTCCTTCCAGTGAATCTTGGTCATTGGTTTCAGTCACTGTCAAGGTTTCATATCTGCTGCTGGTTGGTACACAGGAGGAAGGAGAGAGAAGTGGCATCTTGTTCCCACAGATCACCAGAGATGTTGACATCTCCTTCTCCAAGGTGCTGTCTGTTCGCTGTGGAAGCTCTTTGCCTGCTAGTCCTTGCAAGTCACTGCCATGGGACCTTAGTATTTTTTCTTGCAAAGTCTTGAATAATATTCTCTTGTTCACCAGTCTTAATAGAGCATAACCTGCTAACTTCTTCCTGCACCTCCTCCACCCTCTGCTAGAGTGAATCCACCAAAGCACACTTTGTGCAGATGGAGCTTTCATCCTCCTCCACACAGCAGGCAAGGATGAAGTCTTTGTAGCCCTCTATCTGGACAACAGCTTCCACAATAGGAAGCTCAGTCTGGGTGAGTGCCTCCACTCATCCCAGGCTAGCCTGGCTAGGTAGGTGATTCCTGTCTGCTGCAGACCACAGCCCTCACCCGGTCTCTACCACCGTGCTTCCATCAACCTTGAAGCACAACCTAATAAGCCCTTCTAGTTTCTTGGTCATCCCCCAGGGACCTCACAAACCTCACACTCTTCTCAGCACGTGACAACTGCTGCTACTGATAGTGTTAGCTTGTTGTTATTTCACCTTCTCTTTTTATATCTTTGGACTGTAAAAGACAACTACAATAGAAGCTGCACTCCAGGTAACAGGTTATGCTGCTTTCTATCACCTCTGTAGAGATGTCTCTGTAGAAAACACCAGCAAACAAAATAACAGAACTGAATCTTCATTCCAGTGCCATGTTAAGATCTATAATAATTATCTTTATTGTTCTTTACTTTTTTCTCCCGAATGCAAAGGACTTCCATGCTGTTCTGTAGGTATGTGGAATGAAGGACTATATGACACCATCTTTTGCAGAATACTTGTACCCAAGCTGAGTTGATGAGAGAAAATTTATTTTTTATTTTAGTTTCCATCTCTTAAAAATTTATTGGATTTATTAAACAAATTTATTGTCAAGTTGGTAAGCATTATTTGTTGATAACTTATAATCTTTCTTTCACTTTTCATGTTTTTATTATTCAGTTTTGAAATCTTCTTCATGCATCTGTTAGCTTAGTCTTCATTTCACAGAATCACAGAATCACAGAATCACAGAATCACAGAATGTTAGGAGCTGGAAGGTACCTCAAGAGATCATTTAGTCCAACATCCCTACCAGAGCAGGACAACTTAGAGCAGGTAACACAGGAATGCACCCAGTCAGGTTTTGCATGTCTCCAGAGAAGGAGACTCCACAACCTCTCTGGG
>VZRW01012186.1:0-15305 GCA_013398125.1 Aegotheles bennettii
CTGGAGTGACCCAGGTTGATGTCTCTTGCCTGCCCTGACCCCATCCATCACCTGGGCTGAGTCTTCTGTCTGCACTGCTGCATTCCTGCCCTAGAAATGCTTAGTCCTTTCATCCCCATGCTCAGAAGAAGCCTTCACAGGGGAATGGGCATGGCCCAGACCTGGAAATGAGAAGGCAGCAGTGCTGGAAATCAAAGCACAGCCCATCTCATTAGCTGTGATGGTTTGCATTCAAGATGAGCTTGGCAGGAAATTGTTACCTCTGCACAGGGAGCCTCTGGTCCTGCAGCAATGAAGGGCAGGTATAAAAGGCAGCCCAAGCCCCTGCTCCCTCATCCACTTCTCTTGCCTCCTTCTCCTTGGGAACCAGGTGAGTGCGAAACCCCTTCCAAAGGGAGATGTCTCCTTGGTGGACATCTCATCTGATAATTGCTTTGTCCTGTGCTGGTGTTTGTGTCTTCTTGTCATAACAGGAGAAAGCAGGAGATTTTCTTCTTAGAGAGAGGCTGGGACGTGGCTGAGGGGGCTTTTAGTTCACAATTTGCAAGAGAGCCTCCTTGAACCAAGCTGCTCTTTGTATGGTGATGAGGATCGTGTGGCTTATGGCTGAGCTTCCAGCTCCCCACTCAGTTGTGGCATTGGTTCCTTTGTGACAGGGTAACCAGGCTGATTCTCACCCACTCCTGTGCTCTGCTTCCTCCCTGTCCTCTCTCCCAGGTGAACCTCCAGCCCAGAGACATGTCCTGCTACAACCAGTGCCTGCCATGCCGGCCCTGTGGCCCAACCCCACTGGCCAACAGCTGCAATGAGCCCTGTGTCAGGCAGTGCCAGAACTCCACCGTTGTCATCGAGCCTCCTGCTGTGGTGGTGACCCTGCCCGGCCCCATCCTCAGCTCCTTCCCTCAGAACACTGTTGTGGGCTCCTCCACCTCTGCTGCTGTTGGCAGCATCCTCAGCTGTGATGGAGTGCCCATCAACTCTGGCTGCTGTGACCTCGCTGGCATTTCCAGCCGCTACTATGGCAGAAGGTTCCTGCCCTGATAAATATGCTGGCAAATCCTCACAGAGACACCTCCAGGAACAGAGAACATGATGCTGGGCAGAGGATTGATGTTTTTCCAATTGTTTTTCCAGGATAGCTGAATGGCTTTGCCTATCTCTCCCTTTTCTTTGTTTGCTTTGGTTCCCCTTGGCAGCNTCCTTCTATGGTGCAGACAGACAGACATCATGCAGGAACTTCTCCATGGACAAGGAGGCAGACTCTTGGTTGCCCCCAGGGCTCCCTGCACTGCTGTTTCCCACTTGGGGTGACTTTGTTTCCCTCTTTGTTCTCGTTAAAATTTTGCTGCATTCAATCCTGGCCTCCATGTGCTCCTTCCTTCTTGTAACAGTCCCAAGCTTCCAAAGGAGAAAGGTGTTTCTCTGGGGTGGAACAGTGTGAGTGCACAAGGAAATCCCTCTCCTTTCACAGAGCAATGGGTGGTGTGGCTACTCTGCAGTGACTCCTCTTTTGGGCACCATGCCTTGGCACTGAGTAAGACATCCCTGTCTGCTCTGCCGCTAGTGACCAACGGGGATGGCTTGTTCTGTCTCTGCCCACAAATGCCCAGAGATGCAGGAGACTCTGAGGCCTCAGCAGCCCCATGAGCTCTTGAGGAAGAGCATTCTCTTGCTATGGCTGGAGCTGCTTTGTGGTGACAGNCGGTGACAGAGAGTGGGGCTGTGGATGATTTGCATTGCAGAGTGACAGGAGTGGTAAGGTAGAGAACAGCCTTTGGGATGGCCCATGACTGCTACTCCACCTTCCTCTCCCCTCCAACACCCAATCCAGGGGCTATGGCAAAGTTCCCTGGACAAGAGTTGCAGTAAATATCACCCATGCTGCTGAATTCATCGAGGCTGCAGATGTGGGGTGGCCTTGACCTGTGTGTGGGGAGCAGCAAAGCTGTAGAGAGCAGAAGGGGCTCTTCAGCTCCAGGGCTCTGGGAATGCTGAAAGAGCCTTGTGCCTGTGTGCCCTGTGGTTGGGCTGGTGTCTGCCCTGTGCCATTCAGGGACAGCTCATGGATCCTGCTGAGTGTAGAGTCAAATCCCACTGTAAGCGCCTGAGCTTGATTGTAACACTTCTGAGGTTGAAGATTTCTTGGACCTGAAGAAAGTTTTTCTGTTCTTGAGGAAAAACAGGCACTAAATAACATCTATGTGAGTTTGGGCACCAGTCACTGTCCTGGGACGGCCTTCACCCAAGGTGATTTTGGGTTTACTGGGACAGGGGACACTAGTGTGTGGCCTGCTGCAGCTGATACAAATACTGACCGTTGAACACCTCAGTCAACATTTCGAGAACAGGTGGTCCAGGCCAGATGCTGTGCTGAGGGGTGACAGGACTGCACAGGGAAGATGTCCCCGCTGTCCATGCTCATGTGTCCCGGCCATGACCCCTAGATCAGGTGATGTAGGGAGGGGGCAGGCAGAATAGGGTGTTTGGGCCACCTCCAAAGGTATTTACCCATTCCCAATTCCTGCCATCATTTGGCAAGATCTTCTTTTGAGCCTCCTTGGCCAGTACAGCTCCATCCAAAGCAGGAGGAACACTCTTCCCCAAGAGTTTGTGGAACTGGTAACCTCCCAGGACCCCACAAATGCCTACAGTTCCTCTCTTGAGGACAAGACTGATCAGGATTCCTGTTCCCATGACATGATCCAGGGCCACAGGAGTATTTTTTGAGCAGGAACATAGCAAGGCAAGGACTGATGGACATTGTCTGTGGAGGTTCTTGGGTGCACAGAGGAAGCAGTGCTGCCAGGGGAGAGCCGAGGGCCCCTTCCCCCCAGCTCAGCCTTGTACAGGCACAGCCCTTCCATCCCCTGGGTTCTTGCACAGCCAAGGAAGCTCCCTGCACCACGGTGTCACTCACAGCACAGAGGTACAGGGCACTGTCAGAGACCTCGACTTCCTCCAGCTGCAGGAGGCTGTATTTCCCCGTGGTGTTCAGCAAGGTGCTCAGACGGCCGCTGCGCTTGGGGCCAGCTGCTGCCTGATACGAGAGCAGCTGGGGAGCTTGGCCTTTCCTCTGCTGGTACCAGAACAAGTTTGCAGTGTAGGAAGTCTGGTATGTGCAGGTTGTTTGGAAGGTGTCTCCCTGCTTCACTGTGATTTCTCCTTCTTGCTGGGTGACGCTGATCTGCCCCATGGTGCCTGGAAGAAAGTGAGGGTCAGTGACGGTGCAGGGAAAGGCTCTGGGAAGCAAACCAGGAGAGAATGAAAAATCCTGCTGGAGAAGAATCCCTGTTCTTTGCCCTGCAAGAAAATCCTGAGGCCTGGAGCAGACAAGTGGAGAGGAAATTTGAGCAGGAGCTTGGAGCTCTCAGCTCAGCATGGACACTGAGGAGGGCAGTGCTGTGTCCCTGCTCTCTCTCCTATGACACAGAGATCCAAGGAACAACCTGTCATGCATTGCCTTTGTGTGCTGGGAACAACACCCCTCCAGAAGGTTGAGGAGCCCGTGGAGCTATGGTAAAGAGATCCATCTTACTTCCCTATCTCTGTCATCTCTGTGCTCTCCTAGCTCCCTGAGTACACACAATGTTAAACTTGGTAAGAGGGAGCCCTGGCTGTGTCCCAAGCAGGAGAAAACTGGGAACCACAGCAGGTATGTTCTAGTCAGGAGGCAGAACAGGACACCCTAATATTGCCAATGGGATAAGTACTTTCAATTCCCTGGGCAGCTTGACAGGATCTGCTAATTTGCACTGGAAAAGGAGAGCGTGGGCGTCAAGAGACAGCTGAGATCTCCTGTGGTGACAGCAGCTGGATGAGAAGAGAGAGGCAGAGAGAGATGGATCAAGGGAAGAGAAAAGATGGAGAAGGGGTCTGAGGTCTCTCTCCTCTCCTTTCTAACAGTAAGAGCATCTTGAGAGAACCAGTGCAAAGACACAAATGTGACCTGATGTTCCCAGCATTTTCCTGTAATTCAAGAGTCGTTCTCTGCATGGTCTTGATGAGGCTGGTGAGGGTTTCCTTGGGAGAAGAAAAAGTACATGATTATAGAGAGCCAGGACTCACCCTTCAGTTGCCCCAGGAAGGCAGTGAGGAGGAGATCTCGGAGGTGCATGCTGAGTCCAACCTGTCTGTTTGTTGAGGGAGAGAGAGTCAGAAAACCACCCCCAGCCCCGAGGTAGCAGAGCTGCCGGAAACGACTCTGCTGGGGGAGCAAAGGAAGAAGCAGAGAAGAGAAATGATCTCTTCTTCCTGTGCCTGAAATGCTCCTGCTGGGTTTCTCCCTCCTCCAGCAGCAACACCAGTGGCTCCCTCAGCCAATGGCATTCTGAACATCCCCACAACAGGGGTCCCTGGGGGCTCTGGGTATCCCAACTGTGAGAAGGGGCTGTTCCTGGTCAGGTCGCAGTGGAGTCCTCACCTCCCCAGATAGAATAACCCACTCCTCTGCACACCCATTGCTGGGCCACCTGGGAGGTCAGGGATTTATTCCCCATTGAGGTTTCATGTCTTCCTCTGGCGTCCTTAGCTCTTTGGGGGTGTTGCTATTTCTTCTGGGAACAGAAGTCTCTTCTATTCCTCTCACTTATCTCTCTTTTCTCAGCTGCTTTGGAAAAACGCCTCTCTCCCAAATCCTCCAGATGAACCCTGCTGCTCCCAGGGAGAACATGGGGCACCCATTGGAGTGCTGCATAATGATGAGCGGAGATAGAGCAGCCCTGAAAGCCAGAGTCGACAGAGCATGAGAATGGGTGGGAGTACTGCAGGTGGGGACCCCTACTCCCATCCCCTTTCTTTCCAGTTTAACTCCAGAGTGATCCCATGCACCACTCATGGCAGAGATTATGAACTGTTCCTTATCTTTAAATTAACCTGACCTGAGTAGGCACAGACCTGTGCTGAGCTGAACTGTAGATATCCCCTATCAAACATTGCCACAAACACGTCCTTGTCTTGATCTAGAAGTGAAGCATCGTGGTTTCTTACAAATGACCTTTCGCTCAACAGTAGAGATTAGGAGTGGTTTATTTCCAAGAAAATCCTATAAACACTCCAAAGGTGACAGAGTCAGTGAATCTCAGCATGGGCAGGATTTGCACTGTGTGCTAAACCCCAACAGGAGCTCCTTCTCATGTTCCATAATGCAGGGTTCCCAGCATCTCAAGGGGCATGTCATTCGTATTTTCCCCTTTTACCTTCCTGTGATATCTGCAATTAATTATATGTTAATCAACACTGTGGAGCCAGAGTGCTGCTCTTACTGGGATCTGTCTACACCCATGGCCCATCGTCATTGTTAAAAGAAACACAATTCCAAATTTATAGTAGGACTTCTCCCTATTCCAGACCATGTCCATTGCCTTGTGCTTGACTGCTGTGTTCAAGAAGAGTTTGGCTTCATCTGGTCTTTCATGCTCCAGTCAAGTGCTAGAAGTTACAACAAGCTCTCCCTTAAGCTTCTCTTCTGAAGGCTGAAGAAGGCCAGTTCTCTCAGACTCTCTTCATGTCTTGTGTTACACAAACACAGAATTGGTAAATTTGGAAGGAACCTTTCTAGGTCATTGAGTCCAATCCTTGCCTCAGAAACCTAGAGCTGGTTGCAAAGGTCCATGTCCAGATGGATTTTGAGTACCTCCAAAGATGGAGACTGTAGAGGAACAAAGACAAAGACGAGTTGCAAAAGTAAACAGGAGCTGAGTACATGATAAGGAGGAAAGAAAAACAGTCTTGAGGCATCAAGCTAAGTGTGGACAGTGCGTGATCAACAATTGTATTGGACAAGAGACGCGTGAGATGGTAGGGGATTGGACTGAGATAAAGAGGAAGAAGTTACAAAAATAGCCACTCGCTCAAGGCAGATAAACCACAAGAATTGCAAACAACTGAAAGTAATGTATAAAGAGCACAGCTGCAAAATTAATCTTGTCTGAATTGTGTGGGAAACCTTGGCTGGTCTGAGGGATTGGAATGTAAGTTTAATATTGACTTTGAGCAGATAACCATGTACACTTGAAAAGGCCGCTTGAAGATCCTGGGTAGTCCTGAGAAGAATGGAGAAAACAAGATTAAAGAGCTGCAGACCACCAGAAGAAGAATCTTATTGAAGTTGCAGTAGAGAAAAAAGTCATCAAATCATGAACTGTTGATCCTTTGTTGAACCAATTATAGATGTGCACATATTCCTTAAGAAAAGGTATATAAAGGACTAGTTAAGAACAATAAACCAGCTTCTGCTTGATTCACATAGAATCATGTGGAGTTCATCTTGTTTTCTCTTCTCACACTTGCACCACAAACTGAATCTGTGCCTTCATATGCCACAGGAGACTCCACATCTCTGGGTATCCTGTGCCAGTGCTCCCTCACCCTCATAGTGAAGAGGGTTTCCTGGTGTTCAGACAGAGGCTCCCTTGCTTCAGTTTCTGCCACATGCCTCTTGTCCTCTAAAAGGGCACCATGGAGAAGAGCCTGGAAAATTCAGAAACTTGATGAGTTCCCTCCACTCACCAGTCCTTTGGCCGCTCACACATACACCTGTGGTGTGATTCCCACAGTTGCTGACAGACAGAGGTATGAGCCCTGTGATGTGCTTTTCCTTCTCCACTTGCTGGCACCCAGAACTTGATGACACCCCAGTCCCTCCAGCCGCTGGCACAGACACCGACAGATCCTGTGACCAGAGGCCTCTTCTCCAGTTGCTGGCACTTTGACCTTGCCACTCGTCCACTAGACCAACCAGATATTTGTCCCTGCACCTACAATCCCTATGGCCATTGGTTGTTTGCCCAGTTACCGGCACCCAGAGCTCTCTTTCACACCAGTCTCTCCAGTTCCTGGCACTCACACAGGGGAGGTTACACAGAAGGTTCTCTAAGAAAAGATTTAATAAGAAGACAGAGGGGACCCTGGTGATCAGGCACAGGGCTCATCCCAACAAATGCACTGACCAGCACCTGCTCAGGTGCAGGGACCTCCTTTCACCCTTCCTCCTCTCTATTGCCTCCCCTTGCTCCTCCCCAGTCCCCTCTTTCACCCCCACTTTTGACCCTGCCCCAAGCATTCCGTAAGAAGTCTTGCCTGGTGCCTCGGGACCCCCTCAAGCATCCAGATTCCTCATGTTCCTCTTGTCATCTCTTCTCACTTACAAAGCTCAGCCTGACCCACTTCAACCCCCACACCCCTCCCCTGCAGTTTCCTAATGGCCCATCAATTAGCGGCTGAAGAGCTCTGGTTTCCCTCCTTGGACTCCCTTATAACTTCCTTTGAGATCAAACTGGAGGGAAACCATTCTTGGTGTAGCCACAAATCAGCAACAGAACGTTGTGAGGTTTGTGGAGACAGGAGAAGGAGGGCTCAGGAGGCAGGAGCTGCATTTCAGTGCCCCTTCCCTGCACAGATCGTTAGCAGGCTGGTGCCATCACCACTCAGCTGCACTCGGGCTCCTTCTCACCCTGGGAACCTGCTGCTCTGTGGTGCTCATGAAGAGAGTAATGGAGAGTGTCCCTGCCATGAGCAGCACATCGCCTTGTGATGAGGGACACACAAGGACACACAGAGTCTCATGCACATCAATGTGGGATCATGCAGAAATTTCTGCTCCCAAGTGCATCCACACAAACCCTGCTGCACACAAGTGCACACAAAACAGGAATACACATAAGAACACATCCATCCATGGACTCTGTTGAGGACAACTGGGGACAACCGCACCAGGGCTATGGCATTCTGGGGAAGGACAAGGCTTCAGGCATTGTTTGTGTGCTCAAAGACTGAACGGAGAGGAGCTGAGTCAAAACAGGCCAGAATTCCTTCATGAGGGCAGTGTAAGGCAGAATGGGGTCAAAACTGAACTGCACAACACATAGACCTGGGGAGGCAACAGCAAGTGACCATCAGGGTGAGCTGAGGAGTGTGCGAGAGAGATGGACGTGTTCATGCATGGCAGCTCTTGGACATACAGCTGAGGATTGCTGGATGTTATTCCTGAGAACTGCACTGAAAAAAGCCCCACCAGACTGGTCCAGGCTGATGTCTCTTGTTTGCCCTGAATCTGTCCAGCACTTGAGCTGAGTCTTCTGCCTGCACTGCTGCATTCCTGCCTTAGAAATCCCGAGGCCTTTCATTCCCATGCTCAGAAGACAACTTCACAGCAGAATAAGCATGGCCCAGACATAAAAATGAGAAGGCAGCAGTGTTGGAAATCAAAGCACAGCCCATCTCATTAGCTGTGATGGTTTGCATTCAAGATGAGCTTGGCAGGAAATTGTTACCTCTGCACAGGGAGCCTCTGGTCCTGCAGCAATGAAGGGCAGGTATAAAAGGCAGCCCAAGTCCCTGCTTCCTCATCCACTTCTCTTGCCTCCTTCTCCTTGGGAACCAGGTGAGTGTGAAACCCCTTCTCCTCCTCTTCAAGAGTGAGATCTCCTCTTGATGGACATCTCATCTAATACTGGCTTTGTCCTGTGCTGGTGCCCAGGAGATCCTTCCCATGGCAGAGGGTTGCGGGGTGAATGTGTGCTAGAGAGAGGCTGGGATGTGGCTGAGTGGGCTCTTGGTTTAAGAACTAGCAGAATGTCAACCCCTGGACCAGGCTGCTCTTTCTAGGACAATGAAGGATTTAAGTTTTCTGGTCAAGCTTTCAGTTCCCCATTCAGTAGTGTCCCTGACTGATCCTCACTCACCCCCATGCTCTGCTTCCTCCTTGCCCTCTCTCTCAGGTTCTCCTCAAGCCCCAAGAGATGTCCTGCTACAACCCGTGCCTGCCATGCCGGCCCTGTGGCCCAACCCCACTGGCCAACAGCTGCAATGAGCCCTGTGTCAGGCAGTGCCAGAACTCCACCGTTGTCATCGAGCCTCCTGCTGTGGTGGTGACCCTGCCTGGCCCCATCCTCAGCTCCTTCCCACAGAACACCGTTGTGGGCTCCTCCACCTCTGCTGCTGTTGGCAGCATCCTCAGCTGTGATGGAGTGCCCATCAACTCTGACTGCTGTGACCTCGCTGGCATTTCCAGCCGCTACTATGGCAGAAGGTTCCTGCCCTGATAAAGATGCTGGCAAATCCCCACGGAGACACCTTCAGGAACTCAGAACATGGTACTGGGCAGAGGACAGAGATTTTTCCAANCTGGCTTTGTCCTGTGCTGGTGCCCAGGAGATCCTTCCCATGGCAGAGGGTTGCGGGGTGAATGTGTGCTAGAGAGAGGCTGGGATGTGGCTGAGGGGGCTCTTGCTTTAAGAACTAGCAGAATGTCAACCCCTGGACCAGGCTGCTCTTTCTAGGACAATGAAGGATTTAAGTTTTCTGGTCAAGCTTTCAGTTCCCCATTCAGTAGTGTCCCTGACTGATCCTCACTCACCCCCATGCTCTGCTTCCTCCTTGCCCTCTCTCTCAGGTTCTCCTCAAGCCCCAAGAGATGTCCTGCTACAACCCGTGCCTGCCATGCCGGNCCCATCAACTCTGACTGCTGTGACCTCGCTGGCATTTCCAGCCGCTACTATGGCAGAAGGTTCCTGCCCTGATAAAGATGCTGGCAAATCCCCACGGAGACACCTTCAGGAACTCAGAACATGGTACTGGGCAGAGGACAGAGATTTTTCCAATGTTGTTTCTAGGATAGCTGAATGGTTTTATGCCTTTCTCTCCCTTTTCTTTGTTTGCTTTGGTTCCCCTTGGCAGCAAGTTCCCACTGAGGCCAGCCTGGTGGGGACCATCTGTCTCCTCTCCCTCCATGGGACAGGCAGACAGACATCATGCATGAATTTCTCCATGTCCAAGGATGCAGACTCTCTGATGATCCAGGGTTTCCTTCAGTGCCGACCTCCACTCAGAATGATTTTGTTTCCCTCTTTTGTGTCATTAAAGTTCTTTTGCATACAAGCCTGGTCTCCATGTTGTTCTTCCCTTTGCAGATGCAGCCAAAGCTGACAAAGGACAAAGGTGTTGCTCTGGGGTCAAAGATTATAAGTGCACAAACAGACTCTTCTCCATTCACAGAGCAATGGGACATTGGGGTTGGGACACCCTGCAGTGCCTCCTCTTCTGGATGCCGTCTCTTAGAGTTCTGCCACCAGTGACCACTTTGACTTGCTGTGTCTTCCCACAAATGCTCAGAAGGGATTAGCAGGTCCACAAGCTCTTGAGGAAGGTCAGCCTCTTGTTATGGTTGGAGCTGTGCTGTGGTGGTGGCTTTTAGGCTCCTGAAATTATTGGCTTTGCACATTGACAGGGGTGGTAAAGCAAGGAACAGCCTTTAGGTTGGCCCACGGCTGCTTCTCCACCTTCCCATTTGCTTCAAAACCCAATCTAAGACCATGGGCAGGAGTAGCAGGAAAAAGTCACCCATGCTGCTGAATGCATCAAGCCTGGAAATTGGAGCTAAGGACATGGGAGCTGAGGACAGTCACAGAGTTCTCAGCTCTGCAGGGAAGCGGTCTGGGAATCAAATAAGGTGTAGATGCAAAATCCTGGTGGAGAAGGGTCCCTGCCCCTTGGCCTGCAGGAAAATCCTGAGGCCACAGAACAAACAGCCAGGTGGAGAGTAGTTTTGGGAAGGAGTTTGGAACTCCCAGTCCAACATGGACCCCAAGGAGAGCTGTGCGGTGTCCCTGCTTCTGCTTTCTGCTCCTGCTCCTACTGCCCAGAGGACCAGGGAAGAGCCTGTGATACCTGACCTTTGTGTGCTGGGACCAGCATCTCTCCAGCACCCACTCTTTCCCCACTACAGTTTCATATTTTCCCCTGCGTGCCTCAGCTCCCTGGGGACATTGCTATTTCTTCTGAGAGCATGTCACCTCTATTTCTTTCACTTCTTCCCTGTGATTTTTCATCTGCCTGGGAAAAACACCTCTTCTCCAAAACCCCAGAAATAGCAGGAGAACCCTGCTGTGCAGCAGCCCAGGGCCCCTGGCTGTGTCTGGTTCTGCTGGGGTAACCCACAGGGCAAGAGGGAAACCTGGCTCTGATGGGGCTGCTGGATGACACAAACCCAGAGGCAACAAGACAACGTATTCCATAGGGAAAGCGGTGAGGGGTCAGCAGGGAACAGGATGAGGGATCAGTGCATCACCCACACCTACACCCCCAGGGAGCACATGGGGCACCCATTGGAGTGCTGCACTGTGAGGGGTGGGGACAGGGCAGCCCTGGACCTTAAAGATGAAAGGGCATGGGAACAAGTGAGGGGTGGAGACCCCTGCTCCCACCCCCTTTCTCGATCGTCTCCAGAAGTATCTCATGCACCAGTCATGGCAGAGATGAAAAAAACAAACAAACCTGTTCATTTGGTTAACTTTAGTATGGGCTTTGCTTCAAAAAACCTCCACAATGAGGAAAATAATGATCCAGATAATTGTAAGATTGATCAATTAGCAGCTGAACAACTCTGGTCTCCCTCCTTGTCTCCCTCAGCACTTCCTCAGAGATCCTTGTCCTTGTGTGCTTTGTTTATCACTTCCTCTTTTACTTCTTCTTCCCTTTGAAAGGAAAAGGGGTTTGATCCAACAGCCTCAGTGACCCAGCTGCTCTCCCCTTCCACACGCCCTTACAGTGGCCTCTGCTGGAGTTCCTCAGGTGAGTGAGTTCCTCAAGACACTCAAATGCTCCTGATCCCAGAGAAAATCGGGTCTCTGGAGTCCAAGCTCTAGGGGAAAACCACTGTTGAGCTCAGTTTTGAAGTGTCTCCCCGCAACTCCTGCAGCAACACTAAGCCACGGCGTTCACATTTGAGGACACCCAAGATGTTAAAATCATGAAGGAAAAGAGAAAGATTGGCCAAATGAATAATGAGAATCCGTTTCAGTTTCCATTTCAGTTTCAGTTTCAGTTTCAGTTTCAGTTTCAGTTTCAGTTTCAGTTTCAGTGTGGGTTTTAAAAAGAACTCAGGTCACATAAAATGTCATTCTGCAATGAGTTAGCTTGTGCCCCCATAATCCAAAATATTTACTGTTTGCTCTCTCACAGGTCCTGCGCTTCCTATAAGACCCTGAACCCTCTCTCACAGGTCTTCATATGCAGCACAAAATGAAGACAAACCTGAATTCCATCTCCAAACCATAGTTTTCTTACCCCATCCAGATGGGAATGGGGATTCTTATTCACCTTCCAGTACTTCACAGAGACACTTTTCTCCAGGTGTCTCACTTTCTTTGCCTCCTTCTCTTTCCTTCTGGACCATCTCTCCTTCAGACACATTCCCCACCCACAGCCTGAAATTTCTTTGTCACCTCAGAAGACCTCACTGCCAACAGCTGCTCTCATGGCTTCCTTCAGTGACACCGCTCCAGTTACTAGAACATGTTGGTCTGCCACCGTGGCAGCTTTTATCAGCTTACACCACAGCTTCCCCTCTCCAGGGCCAGCTCTTTTTGTTTTCCAAAATGGTCTGAAAATAAGAAGAGATGTGTGCACAAAGAGACAAACCAGATCCCAGAAATGCACATCCCAGAAATGCACATCACAGAAATGCAGCCACTAGAGGTTTCCTGTTTCACAGAGAAACCACAGGGACACAGGGACTCTTCCGTTGGTGAGTCCCCAAGGCTGGTGGAGAAATATGAAATGCAGGGGGACAGCTCAAGGGGTTGAACAGAGAATCTTGTCCAGTACCTGGCTGATGGGTCTTGCTCATATGTTGAGGCTTTTGCTGACTCCCAGATGCAGGACTAGGAGGACATTGTCACTCCTTGGGCTTCTTTGGTTAGGAGGTTAAACCACAGGAGAAGTCATATCTCCTACCAAAAGCCTCCTTCTCCAGCAATGGTCATTAGTGGATGCTGAAGAAACAGATCTGGGCAAGCAGTTGGGATACTTCTGAACATTCACTGTTGTGCCCCACACAGTTGCAGCATCTCAGGGCTTTTCCTGAGCTCTGGGGTGCACCCTCGTGACAAGGAAGGCCAAGGACATCCTGGGCTGCAGGAGGAAGGATGTTGTTAGCAGGACAATGGACCTAACCTGATCTTTCCTCTCTACTCAGTGCTGGAGAGGCCAACTCTGAAGTATTGGGCCCAGGTCTGGGCTCCCCAGTAAAAGAAAGATACAGGAGTGAATCCAGCAAAAAGATGCTGGGACTTGAACATTGTTCCTAAGAGGACAGGCTGAGAGGGCTGGCAATGTTCAGCCTGGAGAAAAGAAGGCTCATGAGGGATCTTGGCAGAGTGTGTCAATAACTGATGTGAGGCAGTGAAGAAGAGATTCTTCTGAGTTAGATGTGCTTGGGGCTCCTTCCACACCTCTGCCTTGAGGAGGATCTATAGCCACTGTAATGAGGTTGCTCTGTAGGGTAAGAAATTAAAGGAAAGACACCAAAACATGACCCTTACTCTGTTCCAGATGTCAAAAGACCAAAAGGAGGTTGTTCAGCAGGGAGAGATTGATGTTCAGGCAGCCAGGCCACAGCTGGGTTTCTCACAGCCCTCCAAGTCAGAAGGTGCTTGAGCATCCTCCCAGGCACCAGGTCTCATTTCCAAAGGGGCCTGGGGAAACTGCAGGTTCAGGTGGGAGCCTGAAGGAGGAGTCAGTCTGCTGTCAGGCAGTAGGAGACTTCAGGTTGCTTTCCCGCTTATTGCTCCCCCTGGATATTACAACCGGCCAAGTCAGTTCCCAGCAACGGACAGCGTCCATGGTGAACTTCCCCTGCCATCTAGTGCCCAGCATAGAGGCCTGCACCCACCTCTCGGGGTTGGAGACGGACACCTTTACAGCCATCCATGTGCTCCTTGTCTCTAGGTAGTGTCTGAAAGGAGATACATCCAGGCCCAGCCAAAGGCATCTGGAAGCAGGAGTCTGACTACTTCTCCTCAGAGAGGGTTTCTCTCCTTTCTCAAATATCTCAAAACTGCTGTAGACTCTCACCCAGAAACAGACACCACTTCTCTGGCAGGAGGACACACAACCCTCTTTACCATCACCCTCTCCCTGCCCCTTTGTGTATAATTTCTGACTTGTCTGGAAGTGAAGTCTTGCAGAAGAGTAAGAAGAGAGGATGGCTGTATAAATTCTGGGATGTTTCTGCCTGTAATGGGATCAGAACACATTATGGGATGCCATGGGATAAGTGTTCTGGGATGGTACAAGATGTGGTGCTTAGGAGAAGCAGCAGAGACAGAGAAAGAGAATGATCAGGGCAGTTTGGCCTGAAACAAGCATGGGAAGACAGAGGGAGAGAGGGACAGGAGAGGTGGCTCCCAGGTGAACATGGGGCTGGTCCATGTGCTGGCCTGGCTGTGCTTGCTGCTCTTCCTTGTTTGTCCACCTGCCAGGAGTTGCCTGCAAACCCAGTTAGGAAGTGCAGCTGGGACGGGGGCAGGGCTGATGCTTCACTCTGTGCCCATGAAGCCTCTGACCATGGGCTTTGAACTGCTGTGTCAGCTCCTCAAGCCACACAGAGTTCCCCGGGCACTGCCTGGACACCACAGTCCCTTCCCAGAGGCCTTCTGCCAGCTCTTCCACCCTTCAGGCCTTCAACCTTGTGGGGAAAATCAGCAAATCTGTTCCTGCCTCACTCATCAAGCAGGAACCTGGCATCCCTGGAAGCTGTGGTCAGAGTGTTCTGTCCAAGCTTCCCCCCTGCCTCCCGGGCCTCAATTCAAAAGGTTCTGAATCCTGTGAAACCAGCTCGTGGTCTCAACACTGAGCCACTGTGGGCAGCGCTGGAAGGTGCCTGTGACCTCGACAGCCCCTTCTCCTGTTCGTGTGCAGCTTGAACTCCTGACTCCACCGAGTGACTTTGTAACACTGTCAGGGAGGTTTTGAAAGCTCCCTGGAAGCCCGGAGCTGTAGGATGTGATTTTCAATTCTATGTCTGAGCTGTCAGAAAGGAACAAAATGTGAAGCCCTTTCTGGTGGTGCTTTTCTCAGGAACGTTTTGCTTGAGCAACTGGGCACTGGAGTCCCTGTGTTTAGAGAGCAGAGGAAACCCCTGCCCAGGGTGCCCTGGGCTGTGCTGGTGGGGCCGCTCAGAAGCCCGAGCAGAGGCCCTGGGTGCTGCGTGTCAGCAGGTGCCGGGCGGTGGGGCAGGAGCGAGGGCTGCCCGGCTGCCCGTGGGCAGGAGGATCCCTGCTGCCCGCCTGCCTGCGCAGAGCACAAAGGCGCTGCTCCTCGCCGGGAGCCAGCGGGGCCGGCGGCTGCGATCGCTCCTCGCCGGGCACGGCCGGACCCCGCCACCGCTCCGGTCGCCGTTGCCGGCCCTGTCGGGGGGGTTTTCCGTCTGCGTCCCGCTGGGAGGGCGGCCGGGGCCGGGGCCGGTGCGGTGGAGGTGGAGGTGCCGCTGGGGCGGGGGAACCCCCCGGGGCCCGGGGCCGGGCGGG
>VZRW01012188.1:0-10550 GCA_013398125.1 Aegotheles bennettii
GGCAGCAGACTTCCCTGTGAGATTAGCCTCATTTAGCCTCATCACACTGTATCTTTCTGTGTTTATTAAAACCCCACACAGAGGGCATAAGAACTTTTAAAGTCACACCAAGACCTTGGTCAAGGTTAGGTCCACCTTACACAGGGTGCCTGTGTGGAAAATGGGATCAGAAGGAACATGTCACACAGCAGCAGTCAGATTTCTGGAGAGCAGGTAAATACATAAACAGGTATATAGGTTGCAGTGCTTGGAGACTAAACATCTATTTCTGCTATCCCACCTGGACACACCATTAGGCAGTATGGAGCAAAGGCCCATCAAAGAAAAATCTATGGGTATCCTGGTCAGTCTGACATGCCTCCTAAACTACCTATATGGGTAATCAGTAATCTGCTGCAAACTTACCATTAGCACTGTTAGCAAAACAAGAACTAGTATTGGCTCAGTCTTCACAGTAGGCTACACTGATACACGTATCACATCTCAGTTATCAAGCACTCCAGGGAAAATCCATGTCAATTATTTAAAGAAACTAAAGAGTAATCCAGCCCAAGGATAAGAGTTTCTCATGCTTAATCGAACAGATCTCCAGTGCACAGTAGCAATTTATATATGAATACTAGTCAGTGAAGAAGTTGAGATCAGTTTTGAAATGGGAGCAGCTTGAACAGTAAAAGCACACAATACAAATTAAATAACCAACCCACAAACATAATTTGGTTCAAAAAGTCTTTAAGTTAAAAATTACTTGGATTCTAGATTACCTGGGGAAAATATCATGCATGCTTACTTTGTTTTTATGCTTTCTTAGACACCTTATGAATGCTGGGCTTCTTCTTTACAGATGAGTGTTCTGTTTTTTAAGATATGTATGTATGTACGTATACACACACACTCTTAACACATGCATATAAAATACTATACTTTATTTAAAATGCCCTCTTTTTATGTATGTATCATATATGGATGTATGTTTAGAGTCACGTGCACACATACAAAAATGAAATATATGTATTCTTGTAAAGCACATTTAATGGACTGTCAGCTCCAACCCATTACTGATAACAACCCATTACTGATAACAACCCCATTCAGTTCAAACAGGTAAGTATCTCAACATAAAGCAAGATCACATCAAACAGGAGAAAGACCCTTCATCAGGACCTTTCTTCAATGCAATATTAGGGAGAAGGAATCTTTTTCATACAGGAAGCCATACCCACAGATGCTTGCCTATGCCTGGTATTTTAAATCATTTATACTGGCTCCCTAATGACTTGTAGAAAAGCAGAGACAAGGTGGTAAATGTGTTATCTTTGTTGTCTATAAGGGGATGGACTTTCTGGAGACCTTCAGTCTTATGCCTTTAGCATTATCAGTCATTCTGCTGTCTTAGTTTTCAATCCCCTCTGCAAAGCAATCAGATCTTTTTGGAAGCTGTTAATGTGCAGGCCTAGGGCAATTACATAAGAAGTTATTTTAGATGCAAACAACACATTAAATTTTAGATTCTGCCACTGTGGCAGATTAGCACAAAGAAATTCTTCACCAATGTTTTGCTAATGATGTCTAGAGGCTTGGGGACTATGATATGCTTCTTTATCCTTTTCTGAAAGTTGAATTTAAGGCTATTCAGACACTACATTTTCTGGCCCTCATTCATGTCTTCTGTCTTCTTCAAAATCTGCTCAGAGACAATGTTA
Source organism: Aegotheles bennettii (assembly GCA_013398125.1). Taxonomy (NCBI): domain Eukaryota; kingdom Metazoa; phylum Chordata; class Aves; order Caprimulgiformes; family Aegothelidae; genus Aegotheles; species Aegotheles bennettii. Next base: position 1,704 of record VZRW01012188.1, read on the forward strand.
ATAGGAGCTCCTGATAGATTCTGAATGGTTTCAGAATTTGCATTGCATGTTGGAAAAAGGATACGGAGTTAGATTGACCTTCGGTCTGACCCAATGATAGTTATTATTTGAAAACTTACTGTATTAAAGAGCACCCAAATACTTTCAGGTTTGTAATGAACTCAACTGTTAGGTAGCTAGTCCATAGGACTCCACTGACAATGCAAGTAACAAGCTTTATCCATTAACATTGTATTTAACAAACAAGTCTTGCAGTAGTATGTAATACTCCTGCGCTGTGATATCAGATGCCAGCCACAGAATTAAAAAGAAGCGTCTCTACAGATATCTTGACTAGTCTGGTATTCAAAACAAACAGGAACTCATGTCCCAATACCTCAAAACACCAAAGATTTCCTTCTGCCTATTTCAAAACAGCACTATATTCCCAAATGATGAGGTTGACTTACAAATTCATCTTAGTAGATTTCTCTGATCTAATGCTTAAGTGCATAGCTACTTCTTAAAGTAAGTAAAATACAAACAGAAACAGGCCATTTATATAAAAGCATTTGCATTTTGGAATTAAGTGTCCTGCCATGGTTCACAATCATCTCTCCAGAGAATTGCCCTTTCTGAGAAAGTTCATGAAGAAAAATAAGAAAAACATTTTCTTGACTACGGTATTTCCCCAGACTAGATCTGCTTCCCTGTTTATTTCACACTGACTGGCTTTTTGTCCCAAGATTTTGTAACAGAGGTAAACTGTAGTAAGTTGTTTTATTCACACAGCTTACTGCCAAACTACTTGAAGGGTTTGCAAACTCAGAACTCTGGAAATAGCAATTTAACAAAAACATTGTTCTAGCTAGACTTACTTAAATGTCACAACTGAAAGACTTAGTGTGCTTATTCTCTGCTTATTAAGTGAATGCTTCCAGTATTTCCAAATTAAGAAACTGTAACTGAGACTAACCAAATACAACATAAGCTCCAGGAGTAGAGCAGATATCTACCTGAAGAAAATAAAGTTATGGGTAAAAAAAGTTAATGATAACCTTTAAAATGCAAGTATTCTTAGCTATCCCAGTCTAATAATAAGGAAGAACAGTAAGCATTAAAAGTGATCTGAATTTTGAAGTAATTACAGAAAAATAAAACTCAATGTATTAACTCACCCTGGAGGAAAAACCAGAGTAATCTAATTAAAACTAGTCTATGGCTGTCCAGAGAGATTACCTTCTGGAAGTACAGTAATTATATTTGTAAAGTAAAATCACTTATGCCTGGGGTGAGGAGGCCCAAGGGATTTTTTTAATTTTTTTTTTTATTTGAAATGTGTAAAAGCTTCATAATGGCATGAATACCAAGAAAATAATTTTGTTTACAAAAGTACACATTCTATGTAGCAGTCTTTTTCAGTGGTGGTAAACAGGTATGTGTAACTGGTAAGACGGTAGAACACCAGATGGCAAGCATGAATGGACATATAATTCTAATTTTCCATATAGTGGCCATACATTTTAAGCTAAGTAGCTTAAGAGTGTTTTGGAACTTTTTGCAAAAGTACTTCTTTCCAACTTGTAGACTAATCCTTAAAATTTTAAAGGAAACAATTCCTACTGGTTTCACTGGAAGTTTCTCTATGTAAGTTTTTGTCAGTATCTTACAAATGAGATTACTCCTAAAAAATGAAACTCTATATTCTTATGGACTCTAACTTACTTAATAGTCCACATAAAGTACTTAATTCCACATCTCCAGTTAATAGCAAGACCTAATAGCACCATCCTGACAGTCTCACTGTGATTCAAAACTGTCTCAGAATAGTTTTGATGGCTTTATGTAGAAATAACATGTACGGACAAACAAGGCCTAACCTTATGTCCTGTCTACAAAAAAGAACTTTACCAGGAGCCAGAAGCTCAAGTTTTGAACCGTTAAAAAGAAACAAAGTGAAACAACATCAGAAGCTTGGAATCAGGTATGAAGCATTCATTTCTCCTGGAAATTTCAAATGACTTGTGACAATACATCTTGAGACCTTCCACTTTATTAGGAGTCCAGCTGCTGAACAGTCCGCCCTTCTGTACTTCCTATTCATTAGTACCAATTAAGTACTTCCTTCTGAAGAACCCTGTTCAACAGTTTTGCTGCTTACAGCTTTCCTGAACTGTAATAGCATGAGATCTGACCTAAGACTGACAACTGTGTGGTAGACTTGGTAAGAACGTCCCGTGTCACACTGCTGCTGTTTAGTTAGTCTGTGCTGTTTGCAGAGCTGTTTGCCAAGATTTGGCAGGTAAATGCATACACTTCAATTCATAGCTAAGAAATTCCATTCAGCAGTAAACTTGCATGCTTCCAGGAGACAACACAAAAAGTCCCAGCAAACAGACTGCATCGGCTTCCCCAGGCAGCAGACTACTGGATGGGAGATTCACTTTCTGATCCAATTACTAGACTAAGATTTCTAAATATAGCAAGTTTTGGCTACAGTGGATTCTTTTTTTTATGTATTTAGCTACTTACCTGTTAAGCATCACCGGGTTATTTATCACTGTACATAGGTAAGCAAGCAGGCACCCATATGCAAACAGCGGGCTCCATCCAGAGCCGCACCCGGGGCTCCCCCGAGCTCTTCGCCAGCGCAGCTGTCCCGGTGTGACCACGAGAGGGAGCGCCCGAGCTGCATTGCTGCTGAGCGCAGGGGGGCTCTGCTGCGCGCTCCACGCCCGCACTCGAACTTGAGAGTAACAACATAAAAAACACCTTTCTAAGCATTTCGACAACACCCGAAGCCTCTTACCCTTCTCACTAGTGTACACATCCAGTTACTCTCCCCTACCAACAGCAAGATTTCTAACATTGTCTTGACCCCCGAGACCTACAGCTCAGTAGCTGGTGAGGGGAACATGGACACGCAGACAGACAGATGGATGTTCTCATACCTAATTATGTGTCAAATTTATGAGACAATTCAACTGCCAACTCTTCAGTGCTCTCCCACCCCTTTCCTAACGTTTCCTTTAGTCTATTTATTTCCTGTCCTCAACACTGCCCAAACATTTCTCCCTCCTAGCAAGGGGAACACGAAATGGACATGATCCCTGCAAGCAGCAGCAGGAGAGGGTTCTCAACCATCAGTCTGAGCAACTCAAGCACAGTCATTACCTCTATGTGACCAGCTAATGTTACAGAAGTGCTGTTAAAACCCAGTAACACTGGTTACCAGTTTATCTTGCTTCCCAAAGAATAGTGACTCAAACGTAATGTGTCCATTTAATCATTCTTGAGCTGAGACACCTGTGAGACTATCACAGAGCTAATGATGGGCAACTCTCACACAACAGGCTCATGTCAAGGTTAAATTTTACCTGTGAAGCAAGTGGGCCACCCCAGAGAAAGATACGAAAGAATGAAACCAAAATCACAGAGCCAGCCCAAATACCACCAGTGTTTCACTTCATAAATAAGCTTCACTTGAACATATCACACACACACTACAAAGAGTTTGGCCCCAGAGGGAAGATTATATATGGCAAATGCCAATTACATCAAGCAACACACGTCAGGAAGTTGCTCAAATACTACACAGATTAAATCTATATGAAAGAGTTTCACTGATCAGAACTGACCAAATCAAGCACTGCTCATCCCATTTTGTTATTGCTTACCAAATCTGGTGTGAACAGCGAAACTCTACCAGTAGATCTGAGAAGAGCAGCTGAGTACCTGTGTGATTTGCATTCAGATGACAGCCTTACAGTTATACACTCTAGAAACTTTAAGTTTCACTTAACAATTTCTCCCTGCCCACACGTTCTTTACCAGTGAATGCATAAACTGAACTTTAGCTGTTAATTGCACCTCCTCTTCCTGCACTTGCAGTCACCCAAAAAATGCAAGTGAAGCTGTAAGAAGCAGTATGACCATGGTAAACTTCACATCATTTAAGCAATTTCTGTCCAGCAATGTTGAGCTTTGCTACAGCACAAACCAGTTCACGATACAGAAAGCCAGAATTGCCTGGAAAGGTGAAATAAACTTTTCACTTGTTTCATTCACTAGACTGCAGTTTGCCTTCCCAGTTTCAGAACTTCTGCTGTATAAGCAGTTTCATCTTGCCAAAAAGACTTCTGTAAACTTCAACAGTGGATCATGAAAGGCACAGGGTGGAATTTTAATAAGAAGATATGTAAAGGCTGACTTGCCACTTGGCCCAGTGACTTGTTAAAAAAATAATGTCACATAAAAAGTTGTTGACGTGTTTTACATACAAAACCTCTCACATGACAGCTGCACACGTATCTCCAAACATAATGTTGGTAACTCAGGAATGAACATGGGAATCAAGTATTTTTTAAAAAATGTTATCAAGGAATGTAATAACACAGTCGGAACCACTGACGTTCCCTACAGTCAGCACGGATTCCACAAGGTTCTTACTCTCAAATAGTTGCTTGTCAGAATGCAAAACTACTCAATACTCTTCAAATAACATATCCAAGTAATTTTAAAAATAATATTTGTTGCCAGTAAATCTGAAACATCATCTAATTTCAGTATCTTGCTAATTTCCATCATGCTTTCATAAGACCTGGACACTAAAGTTAGACCACGTTGTTTAAATAACTGACTCATAAAACCCACAGAATGGTGGCAAATACAAAGCATTCTCAATATGTAACACCTTTTCTTTTAAGCCAAAGAGACCTTGAAAACAAACACGAGATACAAGTAGAGAACCTCCCATTTTCAAATATTTATTATTTAATACAGGTTGTGAAATTACTTACCATAATTTTAAAGACTTAAATAGGAATGTAAATATTTAGAGATGGAAAAACACCTCTCCTAACCTCTCTTTCCTCTTTTTTGTCTCCATTATTCTTGTAAGCATGACATCAACTGTCGCTAAGTAATTCGGGCTTGCTTTATTTTGAAAAAAGCATTTTTTAAGCCACAAGATAGCACATGAACATCACAATGCCTTGTTTGTCCCACTGCAAAAACCAACAAGTTTTGCTGTAGTATAACCCGAGATCCAACTGCAGATGGTTGTAACGATCATGGTAATACCTTAATTAAAAAATTATCTTAACTCCTCCCCCCAGAACCTGAACCTGATACTTTGTGGAACTTGGATTACAAAGACTTCAGTTCAAAACCCTACTGAGCCAGCCAGTAACACCTACTGGTCCAGCTATTTGGCGCTGCCTTCTAGCTAGCATACGCTTAAATAAAATCTTAGATCAGTTTTAAGCTCTGAAACAATCCTCATCTACTATTTATCCTGTGGTAAAAAGTCACACTGACATCTTCCTGTCAATGAAAACAAACCATTATATTCCTCTAATAGTATTTGTGACTGACATACCTGCATTTCAGACTGCCTCTCCCATGTCAGCCTTTGCCCCAGGACCCTTTAGAAGCTTCTTCTATTGTGGAGGACAGTAAAAACACTTTCCCTCTCGCAGAATCACTCTTAACGGTGCCATCATATTATGCTTCACATTTCCACACAAGTAACTCAAATAGTGTCTGTGGCACCCCAGCGGCAGAATGTTTCTTAAAAAGTTAGGTTTTTACCACACGTGCAAGGCCAAACCCATTCCAGCTTGCCTTGGCACTGAATTTACAGAACTGTGCACTTCCTACTGGTTCAGTAAACTTGTTTGGCTTGTTAAGAAGAGTTTCCCCCTACCTACACCTCAACTCCTCTATTGGCTCTCTTTTCCTCAAAAGAACAAACATGAACATCTCATTCAAGGCAATAAAAAAAAAAAGAGAGAGAGAGAGAAAGAATAAGCAGCAAAAAGCAAGAAGTTCAGGTGTATGTAGTGTTGAGAAGCCATCTGTCCATCCTGTGGTGGTACTTCTGCAGCGAATACTTTTTCCTCATCTAGTGGCGTGATCACTGGCTCAGCCAATTCCCTCAAACCAGGATGAGTCAATTTTTATCCATTTTAACCTTAAACATGGAACACAACAGGGCATTTTATTTAAACTTGTGTGGGTTTTTTATCCTTTTAAATCTTAGGACAGTATAATTCATTCCACATCTGGATGGAGACTGCAACACCTGACATATAACCACAAACACCACGACAATCCTGAGTGCATGCCTGTCTCTTAAGTAAAAAGAAATTCCTCCCCCTCTCCAGTAGCATAGAATCAGAGAATCAAAGGGCACTCGCAGAGCCTGAGACAGTAACATAAATCAGAACTTTAAATCACTTATAACTATAGCAGAAAGCATGGTTTTAAAGCAGGACACAAAACTTTTATAAAACTGCATTCAAACCATAAGTAATTTCTACAAATAAATAAATTTAGAAAAACAGAATTATTCTGGGACTGTACGAAAAGCCTCATGGTAAAGACTCTTTTGCCTGTCATGGTACTATAGTTTTCCCCAGATAATTGACCTTCGTTTCTGCACATAGAAATACCCAACACAAGGATGTAATATCAAGATAGAGCTTGATTCTAACTAAAGAAGCCAAGTGTTTGAGGACAATGCTCAAATCACATCCTTAACAGCCCACCAAATGATTTGATAGATTTGTTTTTCCTGCTTCTCCTGTTGTTGTTCAACAACTAAAAATGCCAAAAGTAGTAAGTTACATTGCCTAGATTTCGGTTCCTTTCTACTTCCCTGAGGTTAGCATACACAGTAAATGAGAAAAAAAGATCAGGTTAAAATTTTTTGCCTTAAACAAGAAACATCCTAAAAGTCAGGGTTCTTGCAGACATTCACCCTCCCTATCAGCCTTTGTTAAGACTCCTTCATATTAGCCAGTCATGTTTTCACTACTTTCTTATTTTTATTTTTAAAAACTCAAAACATATGTGATTAAGCCATGATTTAAGTGAATAGTTTCCATTATTTGTCTAAAGAAAAAAAAAAGCAACAGGAGGTAGTTCAAGAAAGGTCCAATTGCACATATGTCGCAACAGCTTTTCAATCATTTTAGAGACTTTTAAGTATGCACAGTTAGCCCACTAATATAGCAGCAGAACAGACATCATTCCACATAGCTGGTACAGTATATTTGTCAATAAGTTCCATATTAAGTAGTTCTTGATGAGACAGGCTGAAAAAGCAGATACGTAGGAACTGAAACAAATGCAAGCGACCAGAATTCAAAGCAGCAGAATATAAACTCTTACGGTTAGATGCTGAAGGTTCCATAAAAAAAACAAAACAAACAAAAAACCCCCACAACACCCCCCCACAAAAGAATGCAACAGCAAATAGAGTAGCAAAGTGTCTCATCCAGAAAAGGTGAGGAAATAGCAAACTAACAACAGTACCAGCACTATGACGCCATGCCTCAGTACTGCAGATTTTTCACAGCAGTATGGATCTCAGGTAATCCATATCGTGCAATACTTCAAGAATAAAATAAGGAGCACAGTATCATCCATTCCAAACGTTTCAAGGGAGGGAAGAGGAAATTAAAGATTTCTCTGAAGAGCTCTTTTAAAATCCCATTAAAATGAGCTCAAACCAGACTCCAATTATCAGCACTTTACTTAAATGAGAATTTTCTCTATGGAATTTTCAAGAAGAATTTTGTGACAGATGTTGCATGGTCCAGTCGCATGTCAAAGTGTTAAAAACCACCCACCTCAGCATAAATAGAAGGAAACATTATGATGCTAGTGTCAACTCAACCAGTTTAACAGACACTATCTGTTCAGAAGCAGCATGCTAAGATTTGTTCAAAGCCTCCTCTAGTCCGACATCTATTTATAGCTGTCCAGCCTCTCTACAATTTCTCACAGCCCCTCCTCCTCTCAAAGCCAAGTCGGGGAAGTTTAATGGATATAATCGTGGGCCTTATGCCGCAAGACGGTCAGAAGATCTGCAACTCTCCTCCAGAGATCCCCTGTGCAATAAGACCAGCAGTAATGAGAAGAGAATGGTCTAGCCTACACAGGAGCCAAATACATGGGATAAACCTTATCTCACCTCTTTAGGAACAAACTATTTTTTCCTCTGCCGGCATGTTGACAGTAATGAACCACACAGGAATCAGAGCCTAAGCAAAAGACACCTTCCTCCCCACCAGAGAACAATAGTCTCAAGCCAACTGCTGTTGGCAAAGCCAAGACACAAGCTATCCAAAGTCAGCTTTGACCCCTGGACAGCAGCAATGTCATCCACGCACCTTTCCACTTACATTATACTACTAGTGCTCTACATTGTACTTTCCTCAATGAAACCAGGAGGCTGTTGGCTTTTTCTCAGTGCAGTTTCTGGTGATACCCACCACTCAGCCATGCACACACACGTCTTCATACAGCATCGATCCAGAGAGGCTCCCTCTCACCAGCATCTCCACCAACAGCCGTGACATCGCAGGAAGGGTGCAGATATTTTCCTGCACCCGGAGCACAATGCCACAGGCTGAACTCTGCCACAAGCTCTGTACGTCCTTGGTGCCTCTCCCACCACCTACACCCACCTGCCTGTAGTACGCGTACCCAGACCAAGATGACAGCACTACTAGAAACTCCTGCCCACCCGGTTACAGCCACATTTGCTCCCCTTTCCCCAGGCAGAGGCAGACGGAAGAGGAAGGATGACTTCCTCGGGAGGAAAACAAGCAGGGAGAGGCCGGGGCAGAGATCAAGTGAGGAGGAATCACCCCGAAGGGAGAACAGATAATCCCCGAGAGGCGAGGCTGCGGAGGGGCATAACCGGGGCGGGCGGGGCAGGGACAGCGAACCGGGGGGATAATCCGGCAGGGAAGGGGGGAGATAATCCCCTCGGAGCGGGGGGAGGCGGAGGATGCCGGAGAGGGAGGGGAGGGAAATCTGATAATCTCCAGGAGGAGAGAAAATACCGGGAAGGGG
>VZRW01012188.1:17885-106786 GCA_013398125.1 Aegotheles bennettii
AGTTCAACAAGGACAAGTGTAGAGTCCTGCGCCTGGGGAGGAATAGCCCCAGGCAGCAATATAGGTTAGGGGTTGACCTGCTGGAAAGCAACTCTGGTGAGAAGGACCAGGAAGTCCTAGTGGACAACAACTTGACCATGAGCCAGCAATGTTCCCTTGTGGTCAAGAAGGCCAATGGTGCCCTGGGGTGCATTAAAAAGAGGTCAAGGGAGGTTCTCCTCCCCTTCTGCTCTGCTCTGGTGAAGCCACATCTGAAGTCCTGTGTTCAGTTCTGGGGCTCCCAGTTCCAGAAAGACAAGGAACTACTGAAGAGAGCACAGCGAAGGGCTACAGAGATGATGAGGGGACTGGAGCATCTCCCTTGTGAGGAAAGGCTGGGAGACCTGGGTGTGTTTAGCCTGGAGAAGAGAGAACTGAGAGGGGATCTTATCAATACTTATAAATATCTAAAGGGCAAGTGTCAGGAGGATGGGCCCAGACTCTTCTCAGCGGTTCCCAGTGACAGGACAAGGGGCAGTGGGCTTAAACTGGAACACAGGAAGTTCCATCTACATTAGGAAAAACGTCTACCTTGAGGGTGCCAGAGCACTGGAACAAGCTGCCCAGCGAGGCTGTGGAGTCTCCTTCTCTGAAAACATTCAAAACCCACCTGGACGCGATCCTGTGCCACTTGCTCTGGGTGAACCTGCTTTTGCAGCGGGGTTTGAACTAGGTGATCTCCAGAGGTCCCTTCCAACCCTGACCATTCTGTGATTCTCTGAAAACCTTTTTCATCATTAGGAAGCAGTGGAAGCTTTTGCCAAGATAAGTCGTACAGTCTCTGTCCTGGGAGATGGACACTCAGCTCGGTAAAGCCCTGAGCAACGTGGTGTGCTCTCATAGCTGTCCTTTCTTGGACCATAAGATTGGACTAGAAACCTACTGGAGTCCCTTCTTAACTGAATTACTCTGAATTCAATGAGTTCATAATTTGTACACAAAACATGGGGAAAAGGAACTCTATCTGCATGGATAGAAGACAGTTCTGGCATATATGGTTTATCCAATGAAATGATAAATCTTAAATTATACAGGGAGCACAAACCAGAATCCAGGCTACAACTGCCCAGCTGTGCTGTAATAAGTTGGCTGTAGTTCCATACTCCCACTCGTTTGCTCTCCTTTTGGCCTCAGCAACCTTGCACTCTTGGCTGCACAGCTTTAGAAGGAAGGCTTGCATGTTTTGAAGTCTTTTCTGGTCACCAGAAAATGTCTTTGTTTTTTCCCTTCCCATAGCCTCCTTCACAGAGAAGGAGGTTCCCAGAGTGAAAGAGAAGCCATGGTAAAATTCTGAAAATAATGCTTGCCAGATTTCTTGATAAGGTACTCATATCTGAAAATAATTTCTTGAAAGACAATGCAGAAATTCCCCTATTCCACCACCTTGTCTTCAAGCCCAGACCCACAAAGATGAAATTCCAGAAAAATAGAATACAGAGATTCTCATTTTCCCTAAGGTGTCCTTTACATTGTTAAAATGTTGTCATTTACGCCCACTTCAAAATTCTTTTAAACTATGTGATGGCTGTAGAGGAACCCTAGTTTAAGCAAAAATCAAGTCCCAAGAAATCTCTATCACATTCAAATAAAATCAGAGTATCAATGCAGAGAATTTTAATTAAAAATTTCAAATAAACTCAAGGGAATCAAATAATTTGTGAACTGAAGCATATCAGAAAAGCTATGGTTCAGAGGCCTACATGAGTAGACTCAGTCCATTTCCTAACAGTGTTCTCCACCTTACAAAAAGTGTTGCCAAAGAGACTCTGTATCCTCGTGCTTCAAGGCAAAATTGATAGTTAGCTAAGCTCAGGAAGAACCATCCCTTACAACCGAGAAATGAGCAGTATTAGCAGCTTCGGACTGCAAGGCCCTCTTCCCTAAGCTGCTGTTGTAGCTCTGCCTGCAAAAGACAGCTTCTTTCCTGAACCCTTGGCTGCAAATCTTTTCAAGACAAAATACGTTGATGTTCATGTCTCCAGCTTAATGGGATGCCAGCAAAAAATTGTGTCTCCAGTGAAAGTCTAGTAGAAGATAATCATTGTCAGTAACAAGCATTGCTGCCTGTTTCCTGATATCTGCCATGGCAAATTCTTTTAAAGAAACCCACAAGTCAGTCTGGCAAAGATGACAGCAGCATCAGAGGACATTTTTCTGCCTGAATGAGGAAGTAAGAAATAGTCAAGGCAAAATATGAGGTGATTTTAAAAGGTACATGGATTGGAAAGGGGAACAAAGGGCAAAATAATTGCTGATTAGGTATTTTACTTTTTAGAACGGACTCATTTTACTTGCAACCACATCTAGAGATCAAATTCTCATTTTAGACTGGTATAATATAATGGGAAGAGTAGTTAAGGAATTATTCCACCAGTATTGATCTTACATAACCTCTGGTTTCTTTTCCTCTTTAATTTGAAAATGCTTTTAAGACTGTAATATGTAATTTTAAGATTTGGGCCTGTTTGTCCTAAAAGTATTTGAAAGAAATCCAATTATGAACACTACAGCAGACAAGGCTTTTTTTTAAAAAAACATATATATATATATATATATATATATGTGTGTGTGTCCCTGTGGGCACATGTAACACAATTTCTCCTTTTAAAGTCTAATTACTTATCTTACATGATCTAAACAGACCCAACAACTGTACTTTTTGCTCCTGCAGTTAATTTATTTCACAAAATTGCTTGTCATTTGAGAAAGTCAGCTTGTAGGATTAATGGTATGCTTTTGTTCTGAGTTTTATGTTCAGTCAAAACACCACTTTTGCTGTGAAATGCATTTTGAAAAAACAGGGAAAATTTGGCCTCCTGAACCTATTTGTGCAATTTCTTCTGATGCAAGGGGTTGGTTACAAAACAGATGTATGGAGCCATACAATTCAAATCTGTCTGTGGGAGCTACAGACAAAGCTCTCATTTCCTTTGCCTCAGACAAATTTCTGGCAGAGAAGGCAACTGAGAACAAAGCTGACTAAATGTGGGGCAGCACCTACCAGAAGGGAGGTACAGACTAGTTACTCTATGTTTCTCACAGGACAAAGGCTGTTGTCAGGGCTGAATTTCTGGTTATTGGTTAAACTCTCTCATGCAAGATACTTTTTTGCACATTACCTAGGAAATGTGGCAGAATTTCCACCATTATCAGTCTTTGAGAACCTTCAGAGAATCACAGGTATGGTTCATCCTGCCTTGAGACAGAGACAGAGGTTGTATGACTTCAGGTCCTTTGCACTCCTGGTTTTCTGTCATACAGAGAATAATTTATAAATCAAATGGAAGTTGTGTTTATCCAGGGTTTTACATTGCACTGGATTATTAAAACGTCATCTATGATCTTTTACACAAAAGAAACTGTAATATATAAAGGAAATATTCTTTTTTACAGTATTTATCACCTATATATCCGTTTTGTGATGGTTTCTCAGGCTTGTTTATTTACATTTAAACTCCATAAAGCAAGTTTTATCTTCATTCTCCATCTGAACAGTGCCTAATCTGTTAAAACTCCACTTCTTGTTAGTTCCTACATGCTCCTATGAAAAAACAAACTAAAAATAGTAAATTATGTTTCTTAGTTTCATCAACATTACATACAGGGTCCTCTTTTTTTTTTTTTGTTTTGTTTGTGACTTCAGATTTTAGCAGACCCTCTCCTAGGTGTTCTGGTGCATTTTTATGCCTTTAAAAAGCTGTGTACCCACCACAGGACTTCCTGTCAACATTTTAAAGATTTTACTAAAAATTAGGTGTGGTGAAGCTTAGGACTTTTTTTAAAGCAAAATTCAGAAGCAGCAATATCTAAAATCCACAGCTGAGTTAGTACTATCAGAAAAGGATAAAAATCTGGGTTTTTTAACAGACTGCCAGTGACTTTTAATAGCACTTCCTACCTGCCTTTTCATTTCTCGTTAAAGAAAAAAAAAAACCACCCAAAATTAAACACATCAATCAAAGTTGAAAGCTGGCAGGAGTAGCTTCGCAGGCATAAGACTACTCAAGGCAAAGCTGGATAATAGTGTTAACTGCCTACAACCTTGTAGTGTATTGGACTTCAGCATAAGAGAGACCAAATTGTTTATAAACTCACACACATTATGTGGTGATACTCTTCAGTCTACCAGTCGAATTCTGGAATGTGGAGGGGAGAATGAGAAAGGAGAAGGAGAAAGGACATGCCATTGATATTTAACAGCGCACATCTGTTTCAGAAAAAAAAGACCAGGAGTAAAGAAAGTATTCAGCTGTAGGTTGCATTTATAAAAGTGGTGCACAAAATTTGACCAGGTCACAATCATGTGCTTTCTTCTAATCACAAGCAGGGATCAGGTTTCTGAATGTACATCTTATCTAGATTCCTATCTGTGTCTGAAGAATGCAAGACATGGCTCAAAGGCGGGGCAAAAGTGACTTATAGCAAGGCCAGGTGCAACCACTCTGTAAATGCAAAGGCCTTCACAGCCATGTGCTGCTTCCATATCACGCGATCTCGAAAGCATGCTGTACCCACTGGAACTGTTGCAGAGGCTACAGTTGTGCTGTTTCTGGTTGCCTACACTGACTTTGCAGCTGTTTGAGCTGGTCATGACGGCTCTTCTCCCAGCACAGGACAGAATACGACCCACTAAGCACTGGGTGCAGACTCCAGGACTATACGTTGAGTTCATTGCTGCTTCTGGGGGACATGCATCCACTCTCAAATCACTGGTACTGTTCATGAGAGCTCATGTCTCCAGGTGTACCCCATGCTACTACTGATAAGGCCAGCAGTTGAGGTTGTGTGACAGCTAATATACTTGTTCCTCAAGCTGGAAATTTATTGGGATACTCCAAATGCAAAGCAGACAAAATAAAAATCAGGCTTAAAAGGCTAAACACTGAATGCAGGTATTAGTTGTTAAAAAACTTGAAAGAAATGGTTAGAAGTTAGGATACGATTCTTTCCCCAAAGGTGGAGACTCATCTCTGCTGCCTACAGCAAACACAGCCTTTCACAGCAAGAGTATCAGGAGTAAGACCTACCTTAGAAAGAAAGGGATATCAAATCATCATGGAGGATATGGCATAAATTATTCCTTCCAGGGTTAGAGAAGTGTTTCTGTGTTACACTGAAAGCCAACACAAAGTTGGCAATCCCCACTGGGGATCCATTCTGTTGCTGGGATGTGCAGCTGTCTGCCCCTTCCCACTCACAGAAACAGAAGGGAACATGTGGTTTCATACATCTATCTTCTGTGGCATGACCTTTTTTCCTATGCGTAAGGGAAATGGAGCAATGAAAAATCGTACCTTTTTAGCTGTGTATTCATCATCGAGTGCAAATTTGCAATCGTCTAAACTGAACACTTGAGTTTGATTTTTATTTAAAAGAAATCTTAGCCCAACAGATATAATTTGTGATTATCACCTACATTTCCAGTGTACTAGATTAAAATGACAGCTCTAAAAAATTAATTACAAAGTGCACTAGAAGCCCTCTCCTTTTATTGCAATCTATTTTTCCCTAAATAGAAATATTAATTAATTGAAATATATTTCATTAAAATTGATATTTTTTGATAAATACTAGAGAAACATATTATTATAGGAATAGCACACAATAAGTTGTGTACTAATTGATCACTAGTACAGTTCCTGGGTAGCTGAAGTTACACAACCTTGAGCTTCTTGAAGCACACGAGGTGCATTTTAATAGACCATTAAAACATGACATGTTGTATCTTATTGCAATATATTATCGAGTGAAACAAAATGCATTTCACTGATAACATATTGACTGCTTTTAGCCTGGAAAATGGATGAGAACACTGTGTTCCATACATGTTAGGAGAACCAGAAAATTGTGTCATTTCTCTCCAGTGACACAGAACTTTATGGAAAGATGTGAGTCATACTGGGTAAGAATCTGTTGCCTAAACTAAGACATTTTTGACACTGCAGGCAGTCTGTGTGGTGTCCTGCTGTCTCTCCAGAAGGTGCCAGCCTCTTCTAGATCTCTCTTCATCTTCACTGTCATTTCTATGCAGATGTCTTACATACTTTGTGTCATCTGAAGGACTTCAAATGCCTGCTTGTTGGCACCTGAATGATTACCATTGCAACCACCACCTCCCATAATAAACCTCTTAGACCAGTACGTAAATACTTCAGCCAGGAGCTATGGATGGACAGATGTATGACTAGACAAGTGGATAGATAAGCTCTCTGCAGCACAATTTTCCAGACCTTCTGTGGAGCTTTGTTGTTGGGCCTTTCTGGTTCTTCCAAGGCCAAAAGAAATATATAACAGAGCTGGTTTCAGTGCAGTTGTCTCAGCTGAGACAGCTGATGCTTTTCTTACCAAGAACTTTTACCGCCTCGAAGACTGGTTCCTGCAAGGCCTTCTTCATGAGCTCTTTGGCTCTTCGTCAGAAGGGGCTGAGCTAAGGAAAACTGCCATCTAACACCTCATGAAGCTTCTCAAGCATCTGTGTCCCCTATGTGAATATCTAACAAGGACAGGAATTTCAATGCAACGCGTTGAGATTTCCTCTCCCTGTCACAATTCAGTGTTATCAGAGCTCAGAATGAGTTGCCACTACTGCTGCAGATACTGGAAATGAGGGGGGAAAAAGCTCTTAAACCAGAGCAGATTAATTTAGAAATGTTCTAAACATACCTGCTACTCTAGTGGTCTCAGTACATCTTTTCTTCTTTTAGTGTATAAACTTTTAGAGGATGGAGTTGTCTCTATATTTGTACCTAGTAGTTTATCAGATCTCAATAAACACATAATAATAAATGATCTCAAACTGATATACTGTGATAACTTACAACTATGGCAATGCTTTCGCTTTTTCTAGTACATTAAAAAAAGATTACATTAATACTTCAAAACTAAAGTGAAATAAGCTATGACAGTATAAAGAAATGTTTGAGAGAATGGAATCAGGTTGGCATGAGAGCTTCTCTGTTTACTCAGAACAGAGTCTGATGTGCTAACTATTAAACATTAACATATTGTCTTGATGGATTTTGTACCTACACACTTTAACATCACAGACGAAAAAGCTTTAAAAATAGTGCATTGTAATATGTGCTGCATGTATTAAAAATGTATGGGCAAAATAGGTTGCATTTTTCATCCTCTTCACATTCTTGTCATTGTTCTCACAGTGAAAATCACAAATTCTATTTTGAAGCTGAAAATGAATTGCAGTTGTCATTAAATGTGGGTGTTTACAGATGTTATTAATTGAGAAAATAGTACACTGTTCTCAACAAGAGAATGCTTCATTTATACTATGGAGAGCTGAAAGCTACCCTAGAAGGAGAGAAGAGCATTCAGCTGCTTTTGAGACATGAAGAACATAGCACATGAAGAATATTATCTCTCTCTTACCTTTTTTTTATTAATAACCTGAAAGACTTTTTACTGTGTTTCAGATTTCTTTTATCAAATGTCACCAATAACTTTGGCAGCCAAAACAAGGATCCAACCTTTCTGAATTTTTACTAACTCTTACAAAGTGTTGAAAACAGGCAATGTCTAAGGTAGATTATGGAACGGACAGCACTCAAAAGCTTCTACATCTTGTGTCCTCCTTCTAGTTCCCCTAGTTGTCTAATTGCACCAGCTATCTGTCAATTTTTGTAGAAGATTCAAACCCCATTCATCTCAAGGGATCAAGAAATTATTTTCCAGCAGAAATGTTTTATGTTCCTTTAAAAAAAAAAACTTTCCTATTAAAAAATAATATTTTACTGGTTGGTTGGTTTGAACTGCTTTGTATCAATGGAAATCAGAATCAGCACTTTAAAGTTATGATAGGGAACTGAGGCATCATCGGCCTGTAATTCTCTTGCTCATTCCAAAATAATCTGAATTTTAGTAACATAAAATTGACTCTTCTCTTTTAGAAATCAAAATAGAGGCTATTAAGACAGATGTTCCATTAAAGCAAGTATGTGTGTAGATTTTGACAGGTAATAGAGAATGGTCAAAGTAGGGAATGAACAATATCTATATTTAATTTTCAAATTAGCTTGTTAAAGATTTTCAAAAGGTTTTTGTTGGTTTAATAGGAAAATATAGAATGCTTCTTGTGGTCAAAACATGATCTTTTAATTCCCTAGTATGGCATTTGAGTAAAACATTTGAGTAGTAACAATATTTATCCTCTATACGTTTCATTAGCACCAAATAGTGTTGCTATGACTAAAGCATATACCAGGATGTCCCTTACATTTTTTCCTAATATGTGTTTTTTACTCTATCTTACTACTTATTGAAAGACAAATATAAAGGCAAAAAGTGGCCTACATAAAACTAACCAAATTAATAAAAAAACAATACTACACATCAAGATGTATAGCTCGTATCCACACTGCTTCGCACCTTGCAAAACTGCTTTCCAACGTCCTGGTGTCTAGTAAATATGTGTTTGACAGCTCAGTAGCAAAGTATATTCCCACTTTGGATGGAACATTGCAATTCTGTAGGATGTTGATTCATTGTGAGTTTGTCCAGTTGGCTAGTTAATTAATGTCAATCAATGAGAAGATTTATAAATATCCTCATACACCACACTCTTCCTTTTGCTTTTTCAGCCCTGCTACGTATGATGGTTTTGACCTGAGCATGATCATTATGTTAGCTTGAATTGTATCTTGTTTAAGTTGATCATTTAAACACTTAACTCTTTCTTAACATGGCAGCTCATTACTGAAGGGCATCTCAAAGCACAATCCTTTGTGGTTCATCAGCAGCTTGTAGGGAGATGGTGACTGTTTGGTGCTGAAAAATGCTTGAAAAATCACACAACAAAACGCTTAAACTAAGATTCCACCTTAGTCACATCATATTCCTTACAGGGTTCTTCAACAATTTTACCCAAAATGGGTGTCTGATGAAACTTGTCAGGAAATGGCTCTACTGGTTTTGCAAAATACCAGGAAAAATGTGATTGCACCAAATCAGAGTGTTCTCGGATAAGATGCCAGCAGCTCAGTGCTTGTAGGGCTGGACAGGGAGAAGCACTGCAATCATGTTCGTGCAGCAGCACAGCAAACGTCTTTTATTTGTATTCCACAGTTTGCAGGTCCCTGGTCATAGAATCATAGAACGGTTTGGGTCAGAAGAGACCTTAAAGATCATCTGGTCCCAACCCCCCTGCCATGGGCAGGGACACCTCCCACCAGACCATGTTTCTCAAAACCCCATCCAACCTGGCCTTGAACACTGCCAGGGAGGGGACATCCATTGATTCTCTGGGCAACCTGTGCCAGTGTCTGACCACCCTCCCAGGAAATAATTTCTTCCTAATGTCCAGTCTAAATCTACCTCTTTTAGTTTGAAACCATTACCCCCCATCCTATCACTACATGCCCTTGTAAAAAGTCCCTCTCCAGCTTTCCTGTACACCCCCTTCAGGTACTGGAAGGCTGCTATAAGGTCTTCCCAGAGTCTTCTCTTCTCCAGGCTGTACAACCCAAACTCTCTCAGCCTGTCTTCACAGGAGAGGTTCTCCAGCCCTCTGCATCTTTGTGGCCCTCCTCTAGACTCGCTCCAACAGGTTCATGTCCTTCTTATGTTGGGACACCCAGAACTGGACACAGTACTCCAGATGGGGCCTCATGAAAGTGGAGTGGAGAGAAAGAATCACTTCTCTTGACCTGCTGGCCACACTTGTTTTGATACAGCCCGGGATACCACTGGCTTTCCGGGCTGCAAGCACACACTGCTGGCTTGTGCTGAGCTTATCAACCAATACCCTGAAGTCCTCCTCCTCAGGGCTGTTCTCAGTCCATTCTCAGCCCAGTCTGTATTTGTGCTTGGGATTGTTCCAACCTATGTGGAGGACCTTGCACTTGGCATTGTTGAACTTCGTGCAGTTTGCACGGGCCCACCTGTCAAGCCTGTAAAGGTCCCTCTGGATGGCATCCCTTCCCTCCAGCATGTTGACCACACCACACAGCTTGGTGTTGTCAGCAAACTTGCTGAGGGTGCGCTCGATCCCACTGTCTATATCGCTGACAAAGACATTAAACAGCACCAATCCCTGAGGAACACCACTCATCACTGAACTCCACTTGGACATCAAGCCATTAACTGTGAGTCCACAGAAACATCTGCAAACGTTGTGTATAGCAGCTCTCATCCTGTGCCGCTGAGGGACTAGGTATCAGCTAACAGCTCTAAGACTGCACCCCTGTGGTCAGCCAAGCTTGGGCTTAAATTCAGCTTGGCTGAAGGGAGCCATATAAATCTTCCTACTGCTTGTCTGAGAACTTAGATCAACAGCAGTTTTCAGTGAGTTTTCTAGCTGGGGTCTTTCAACTGAGACTTTCCTCTCAACAAGCTAGTTTCTTCCTGGTGCCTCTCTCTTATTTTAATGGCAAATACTGAGCACTGCTCATGTAAAGCTGCAAAGCAGCTAGAGACACCTGGACAAGGGAAGTAAGCATGTGGCACAGAAGATTCGTGCATGGCCAGAGCATTTACCATCAGCCAGCCCCAGGTGCCTGAGTGCTGTCTGTTCACTGCTGCAAATCCATTCTGAGCAAGCCCTCTGTCCTCTCACTGAGTTTAGGAGCTCAGGTACTTACCACAGAGTATGGCCTCCCACTCTGGGCCAAGTTCGGCAAAGACAAGCACTTCAATATCTCAATTTAATTACCCATGTTATTTATTGGCTCCCACATCTTTCCATTGATTGTATGTCAGAACCTAATTTAACAGTAGTGGAGTGACAGGGAATAGAGGGCACTCAGGGGCTTAAGCCACTTACATTGTTTTCCTAAAATATCCTGAATTACACCGCTTTTTTTTTTCTTTCTAATGAGTGGGAGAATATACATTAAAATCGAAACTAAATATTTTGACACATGACATCAAGGAGAGTTTTGCCATCAGCTTCAGTGGAGCATGATTAAACTGTAGCTGACCAGCTGCTAACAAGGGAAAAACATGTCCATGTGTTAATACATTTTTGTGATATCCAGATGTGTACATTTACAAGCCCAGGAAAGGGCAGCCTTGATAATCTGAATTACAGTGTGTCTTTTCTGAGTTGACAGAAGTGCTACTCTTGCTGCTACTCTTTAATATGGGGCTGATCCTGTCACCTGCCAGGAGGACAACTATTCCCTATATTCCACTGCTTATTCGAAATATTTACGTAGCATAAGTAGAGGAGAGCTCTATCAGTAGAAAAACATGATAAACAGAAACATACAAGTCTAAAGATGCACATTCTAGGAAAAAGCCTAGCTTTCCTATGAAGAGAGCTTCACAGAGCAGCTGAAGTCAAATTATTAGAAATTTGAATGAATGAAGAGTTATTCTCACTAAACTAGAGACTACTCCGGCCCTGCAAGCCAGCCAGCATCTGGTGGGGCATCAGATGCATAACCCTCCCACTGGAAAAAATCAGATTCTTTCATGTCCTGAAGTTAAGATTCTTTCATTTGTATGTAGCCTGTTGTATCACTTTTTCGGTGCCTTACAGGAAGATGAGTCATTAGGAGAAACTTGAACGTGGAGAAAACTTGACACTCTGGGATGGGAAGGATAGGAATAATAAAAATAATGAATATGGGTTAGGAGATGAGAGAAGACAGAAGAGATGACTAGAGTATTGATATTGCCTGCGACTGACAGTTGCAGGAAAACTAATTAGGGCCGAGGAAGCTGTTGAATTCCATATGAGAAAATGGAGTTTGAATATTAATAGACTCTGCACTATTATTGTCCAATTTTAAATCCATTAAATTTGAAGGTGCTTAAATTTTGGGAAAACATGTTTTCTCATTCTTGTGACATGATGAATAACGCAAGGATTAGGAGATAATACTCTTTGCAAGGGTCCAAACCCATGTGTAACCAGGGGTTATCACGTAGCTAATGCACAACTGAAGTCCTGCTTAAATAATTTCGTTTTTGAGGGTTTCTGTGAATCTTAACAGTGGACTGGGCTCTGTTTCTGCATAAGCTTGGCAATGTCACTCAGTATTTGCCGTCAGACAAGGAAAAAGTGTTACACAGTGTATTTTTCATTTGTTTTGCTATTATGTTGTTTTAAGAATAATGATTTGCCATTGCTTGGCTCCGTGATTCATTTGATTGTTTTCGCTCATTTCAAGATGAATTGTAGTTTTTAATCTGTTTGCTGTCATCTCTCATTTAACTGAAGCACACATATTGCTCTTATTGCCATGCAAATAGGTGCTATATAAATAAAATGTATTATTATGATCATCAAAGTAAAAGAACCCAGAGTCATCTGTTATACAGTGTGCTCTTTGCCAGACTCGATGCTTGTGCTCACAGTCTGTCTCTTCACTTCTGCTGGCAGTGGTCTGGGGAGGCGGCATTTCTGAGCCATACCAACTGGGAAGCACCAGGGCAAAAGAGTAAATGGAAGTAATGGGACAGATTTATCACCAATACCTCCAGAGAATCACAACTTACTTTCCTCAGGCATAAACCAGTGATAAGAATACAGCTGTGAGTTTTGAGCTCATCATACCTCAGAGGAACGAAGACCGACGGATTAGCATCTGGGTGGGAAGCCTCCCAGGAGCACCTGTAGCCACAGCCTGACAACCATATTTCCATGTCTCTCTCCTGCACTTACCTGCTGGATGATCTCCTGACTCAGCTGCCTCCCAGAGGAGTAAAAGCAGCAAGTGCAGAGGCACAAAAGCATCCCTTCATCTGCTTTTATCTCAGCTTCAGTCAGGCAGCGCATGGAGAAGCATGCTTGGGGATATGGGAAGAACTTCTGTGGTGGGTACAGCTTGAAAAGGTTATAGGTCCTCCTAGTCTTACTGGCAATATTAGTGTAAAGTAGTGAGGGTTTTTGTTTGGGTGTTTGAATTGCAAACTCAAGTCCTGGAGATATAACTGTGATAGCCAGCCATCTCTTGCTTTGCTCAGAAGTTCAAGGATGCCTGACATGTTCACTCCAGAATGACATCTACTTGAAGATAAGAAATCTCAAGGAATGTATTTTGGAGTGCCATCTGCATGGGTGAGTTGGGAGGGAGAAGGAAGAGATCTTACTTACATTCTGTTAATTAAGTTGTTCTGCTGTAAAACAGAATATATATTGTGCTAAATTAGGCCAAAAACTTAAATGTGTTTCCTGGATGCCTGGATAAAAGCGGCTGATCTATATCGGTTCCAAACACATGGTGATTCATTGTATTCTTTGGACTCCCGAGAGAGGCTAGTTAGCCAGCATTGGTCACATCTTGTTGCTGCCACTTTCTGTGCTGGCACGTAATGTACCTACAGGCTCTAGGTTTCCTAATTACTTCTGTTCTTACTGCAAGCCAAGACTAGCCATATTTTACAATGTTCCTGAGGGAATAAATATATTCAGCCTGTTGAAGCTGAATGCTCTCTTGCTTCTTGAAGTTTTTCTTATTATTTATCCCAGCCACCAGCTGGGGTCTAATGTGATCTGCTTCCACTGGACTTCTTCTGAGAATCCTGAGGACATCTGGAGGCCAGGTCTACATCAGGGATGTTGCACACGCATTGCAGGGTATCTCAGAGTGGGGAGAAAAGCCTGGCTGGGTGCAGGGCCCAGGGATAAGGAAAATACCAGACTGCAGTAGCTCTTCTTGACAGGGAAATGTTAATTTTAAGGTTTAGGACAGAATATGTGGAGGATTTTAAAGCCCAGTATATGTTATGTTGGGCGGGGGAGCATGGAAGGGAGGACAACTGCTTAAGGAGACTTCATGGAATACAGTGGCAGGGGAACGGTTGAGTCTGAAAGAGAAATCAGGAGGGCAAAAGATGGTTGAAGCATCTGGGAAAAAGCAGTGCTTGAGAGCATAGAGACTACAATGCATACGTGCAATGCCCTTTAACGCCAGCCTGTAGAGACACACACCATACAGTCTCCTCTTTCCTTGTAGGGCCCTAGGGTCTGCCAGTGGCACTATCAGGCAGGGAGAAAACCCTCCAGGGTCCTGGCGGTGGTGTCACATGTCATGTCAGCATCAGTGGCAACCAGCAACGTGCAGCGTGTTTGCAGAGTGCAATGTGGAGGACTTCTCACTTGAGTGTATTGGAAGCTGACAAGAAATGTATGGTGCAGATAAATCAGGCGACAAATGTCCTCATATACTTTTGTGGTAGTACAAAGGGACATGGTGGGGCTGCAGAGCTTGAGCTGCTGTGTGGACACGTTTGATGTGGGCCTGAAGTAAGCACTGCACAGGAGGCACTGCAGTGTGGACACAACTGTGTGAAGCCGATTGGCATGGTGCATTTGAGCCCCAATGGTCACTGCTCCAAGCAGAATGGTTGAGTCACTGCCCAGTGAGCTGCTCTCCCCACGAAGGCTGGAAGACGCTGATTCTGGGGGTTCGGTAGTAAACAACCCAGCTTCTTCAAGGCTTCCTAACCATATCAGTATTGCCTTGGTTCTCCATCCTAACACCACTGCAGCTCAAGAATGGCAAATTATCAATGTTGAGATCCACCTCACACAGAAACCTCTGCTCTTCTGGTGCATTTCTGTTACGGCATCTGCTGAATCCCTGAAGATGCATCACATGATAAACTACAGCAGAAATAATAGCATATTTTTGGTAGTGGTGGCTTTTTCTACCTGGCCGGCAAGCTATCCAAAAACACCTCTGGATTTGTGCAGGAGGGTCAGAAGTGAAAGCTGCCAACTGACTTCCTTGACAGCTCTGTTCTTGGTTAACATATCCCAGTGTCTCCCAAAGTCAGCCTTGTCCCAGTTTTTACAAGTGATCATATTTTTAATTTATTATTTTTTTTTATGGCCAACCTCAGGCAGTTGTAACTCCATTGGATAACAGATATCAGCTCCACAGCACCTGCTGCACCTTCCACCTTCACTGTCCCCGTGCTCAGTCACCCAGTGATCAGAAGGCAGTGGCTTTTTGCTGGCAACCCCTGCTCAGCAAGGAAGGGGCATCCCCAGGACTGCCATTTTAAGAACAGGATCTCCAAGACACCTGTCTTGCTGGTGTGGTGCTTGATTCATGCTAGGAGCATTCTGCAAATTCACTGAATTTCATTATCTGCTGAAGGAAAACAGCAGAAAAAGTTGTGGCTTCCCTCATCTTAACAAGAAACTTTTCCCTCGTAAGTAAAATACCAGATCTTTTCCATGAACAATATCACTGCTCGTTTTGGTGGGACATTTAAATACAACCAGACAACATTTGATGCAAGGTAAAAACTATCAGAGAGCAAAAAAATGGCTCTGGATGTGTTGCTGATCTTGACAAACCGCTGCTGACTCATTGCCAGCTCATGCAGAATGCAATCATAAAAATTTACGATTTTTTCTGGTTTCCTTGTTTTCTGGTTAAGTACAAAAACTGGAGGAGTTTTACACATCCACTGAGGTGTAGTGTACAATGTCGAGGGACAGATCAGTGCAGCTCCCAGCTGCTGAGCACATGCAAGGCATTTATGCTGGTCTGAAGTAACACTTCATGTCTCAGAAAAACCATCTTACATGCTGCAGAAATTGTCTGGGGACTCACTTTCTGAGGTTGTGATGGTTTTTTTATAAAACCTGGTATTTTTCATTTTGGTTATCGAGGAATTGAAGCAAACATCAACAAGAAATATTGAGGTAGTCTCAGAAACATCCCACAAGAAGGAAAGCCGAGGATGGAGGATTTGTGGTAAAAGGGAAGTTATCTGATACAGACAACCCCAAATACTCCTGCAAACAGCTCTGCTACTTGAGAGCGGAGTCTCCAGAGCCAAATGGCTTGAGATTGATGGATCCATATGGACAGTGAGGGCAAAGCTCAGGCTTGTCTCTACACTTGGATTTTCCTGCCAGGAAACCAGCATGCTTCCTCCAAGCTGGAGGCAGAACATGAGACAAAATTGCAGACAGCTGTAGACAAGCAGGGAACGTGGGAAGGGGAATGAACATGATGGTGTGGGTGCACCTTCTGACTACCCCAACCACTGTGAAACATGGGACTTGATGAAAAGATAAGGAGGTTTAGGCAAGGCAAACAGCTAGTTTAGCTCTGGACCAAACAACGGGGATGGAGGGCCTTCCTCTGTCACTTCACAGATAATCCTGCCTCCTGATGAAAGTGGTTATTTGACAGTCTGAAGTCTCTTCCAAAATTTCCATCATAACAAATTATCATCAGTATGGCTGAAGATCCTTTCTTACCAACAAATGTGGAAGAAAAAGGGGGAAATTTATCTGAAGTTGTTAAACTGAAGTTGTTAAACTTTTATTCATCAACAAGACAACTTCAAACCCACCATATTCTGACTTCCATGACAACTTGCTCAAGAACAAGGATATCCATCATGAAATAGATGCTCTAAAAAATCCCTCTGCAGAACTTCAGCTACTTCAGATGAGCAATTCATACTATCTATATCCTGGTAACATCTGGTATATGTGTTTGTTGCTCAGCTTTGGTTTGTAAATATGTTTGCTCTTAGCGCCATGTGTTAATATAATTTTCCTTGTATGGGTGGATTATTTTTCACTGTGTGGCACAGTTAAGAATTTCACATTTGTAACAACATATCTTAGCAGTTTTGTCAAAATATATATAATCGTTAAAAGCTAGTAGGTAACTGATATTAAATTGCACTGAATGTTGGTATGTTCTAGATACAAACAATCCTGAGTAAAGTCTATTGATTTTACTAGGCTATGAATGTTCAGCACTTCTGAGACCC
The DNA here is from genome assembly GCA_013398125.1 of Aegotheles bennettii. Taxonomy (NCBI): domain Eukaryota; kingdom Metazoa; phylum Chordata; class Aves; order Caprimulgiformes; family Aegothelidae; genus Aegotheles; species Aegotheles bennettii. The sequence continues at coordinate 34,632 of VZRW01012188.1, forward strand.
AGGTCCATAAACTGTTGTTGTTTTTATAACTGTCCAAACTAATAGCCTTAATGCCTGAGAATTGTTCTTTCCTCTCTTGAAAATAACTATCATGTTCTTATTGTGACTCTTTACATTCCCTGCAAATTTGTTTGCCAAAAGACCAGGGCAAGTGACTACAATCTCTAGCATATCAAAAATCTCTAGCATACCATAAATAGCATGACAACACTAGTCTGTACATACTCTGTCTTCATCCCACCAGAGACTGAAACTTCCTGGCAATTGGAGAAAAAGCCATTAATACTCATAGCCTTTTATTAGCCAAGCCAGATTTGTTTTAATTTTCCTTTGGCAATTGCAGTAGCTCCTTCAGACTGCACAAGCAGCTACACCTGAGCAGCATCCAAAAAGGATGCCTTGCTTCCACTGCAGAAATATTAACTCTTGCACAGTGGCTGTGAAAAGCTCCAGGTACTTCAGTGCCAGAGGAGTCCTCCTGACAGTTGGACAGCTAAAACTGACTGTAACTCATGATACAACCATTATTTTAGCTAACATAACTGTAAGTGTGAAGATTCTCCTAACCTGCACCGCACACCACTGCTGAAAATCTTCTAGTGCTTTTCAGAAGCTGAAACACTCCTGGTTTATTCTACTCAGGAGAGAAGATACAACGCAATCTCCAAATGCAAAATTTATTGTTGGTATGAAAGCAGGTGTTTGTAGAGAAACCAGTAATATCATGAGGTAATAATTTGGTTCTGATTAAGCCCATTTCTAGGTGATTGATTTTTGCAGTCTGAAATGTCTCTTCCAGAACTTGATTTTCATGGTGCTTGTCAAAGCTGTGAGTTTGCAAAATTGTCCAGGCCCTCCCTTTTGGAGTCAGTTCCCCTGGACTGTTGGGTGGTGGCAACTCCCCTGGCATTTCCCTTCTGAAGGTGATGGCAGATCTACCTTTAACTGATTGTTCCCCCCACCAGCACCACCTATTTTTGTATTCTGTTCTGATCCCAATTCTAGCAAGAATCGTGCCTTGCAAACTAAACAGGGGGGGAAATGCAGTGCTGTCTGCATTTGGTTTTATTTTGTCCATAGTCCAACTACACATCTTAAAAACTTTGAGCTTTTAATTTTGTTTGAAGCCAGCACATTAAGGTTCACATATACTTACAAAAATGTGTATGTTGAAGTTGTTGAGTTGTTGTCTTTGAGAGCACCTAATTGTTATTCTTTGACAGAACTGTCACTAGAGGGTCCATTTTGAGCTCATTCATTGAAAGCTGTGGCAGCAACAGCAGCCAGCCTTAGCTCAGTTCTGCCTCCAGAGATTTGCAGAGAAGCTATTTGGAGTTTATCACACAGTTTTGCAAAACACTACAGCCTCGGCAAGCTGTCATAAAGAGCCTCTCATTCCAACTGGGCCCATTTACAAGTAGTATTTTATTACTCTCTGCTTTGTTTTACCCTGCACCTTGCAAAATCTTTCTCCACCTCTTTTACTCTGTTGATAGATTAAAAAATTCTGAAATACGACTCTGAAAAATGCTTGGTATTTTTAATGCATTTATAATTCAAGAGCTATCCAGCTCCACTCAGAGTGGAGCTCTTTGATGCTAAGCTGTTCTATATCCTGAGCCCCCCTGGCCAGGGCATGCAGCAGAAAGCCTTATCCTGAGCAGTGCTACTTCCCAAAGCCACCCTCCAGGCCTGCAATTAGTTCCCACCCGTGACTGTGCTATTTGCTGACAACCAACCACTTGAATATGCAAGAACGTTTTTAACTTGTGCACCAAAAGCCAATGGTGTCTGAAAAGCAATGAGCTTTTCATCCCACAAAGAGGATAGCAGAGCAAATAAAAACATCCAGGAGGCCAATTTCTACCCCGTACCTTGCTCTGTGTATGTTGGCTCTGCCATAAATCTGTCTCCCATGGGAACTCTGCTGGGAGCCAGCACAGCAGCTCCATACCACCCTTTCCTTGGCATAGTGCAACAGGGGATTTCAGAGTGTTCCAGGTAGGAGGCTCGAACTTGGGGTTGTATCAGACTTGTCATCTAAAGTAATCTGCGTCAATAGAAACCTAGGTGTGTCCTCCCCATCAACTCCTGGCACTCCAAGCAGCAGCGCTGCCAAATCTCACAATTTTATCTCAGGGCATATAAACATTTGGTGCTTTTCCCAAAGTCTCAGCTCCTCGAGTCAAGTGATTATGTGCGCACACCAGCTCGCAAAGGTGAAGAGCCAAGTTCTTGCCACCACTCTGCCCTTTCGAGTACAGCTAAAATGTCATGGGAAAGAAGCAAAATGCCCCATTTGATAGGTAGAAAGCTGAAGCTCTGACCCACATCCATCAGGAGCAAGGATATAAATGAGGGAGCTGGGTTTGTGCAGCTGCCCAGCCCCCTGGGGATGCTCCGATTTTAGTTCCATGTTTGTTGCAAACCCAACCCACAATGCTGCATTTTCCAGCTAGGAAAGAAAAGCAGCTGCTGCCTTAAAGTTGCTATTTTTCACATGATTGCCTGCTAAGCTTCCCTCCCTTTCAGTGCTTGCAGTTAACTCTTTTCCTGTGTCTCTTAATCCTCCGAGGTGTTGTTCCCTCGCATACTTTTCTAGTCCAGGAGGAACTGTCTTCTCCCTGTACATCAGTTTCATCCACTCTTACGAATTCCATATAAGACTTAGAAGTCATTGGCCTGCATGGGATTCTTGTACATATTTAGTGGCAGTAATTCAGGCTATTTTCCTCTTCCACTTCTTGTTCATACATATTAGTGGGTGACAGCCTGTAACAAATGCATTCATACCTGGCAGGTAGTATTTTTCAACATAAATTCCAGCTCCTTCATGAGGCAATTAATACCAAATATTTCTGTCATTTCATAAGATCATAATTCCGAGAACCATTTTTTTAACCCATGTAAACAAAGATGATTTACAGTCTTGCAGATACATGACTGAAACCAGCTCTTCTTTTTTATGCAGAAGCTCAATTTGTTGTAAAATGAAGTTTTCTCAAAATCTGGTCTATAAAGCAGAGCCAACCCACATTCATTTATTTTTTTCCTCAAAGACTTGCTCATACTTAAAATAGTAGCTCCTTTTAAAACCATGTATTTGTTTCTCGGATGTCTGTTGATATAGCAGCAATATCACAGTTTCCAGCAGTAAGTTAGCTGGGTGACCACACCAAGAGTTTCACCCCTCTCCTGATCAGAGGAACCCAGTTTCCTTCTCCAGCCCAGGTCCTTTAAACTTTTGCATTCTCTTACCAAGATAAGCTTTGTTTCCACATAGTTTGAAGAACCTATCAGGTAGGTCTGCTCTTTCAAACTGCTTTTCTGACATGAGAAAAAAAAAAAAAAGAATATTGTATCTGATTTAGAAAATGTTCCATACCCTCTGAAACCTAACATCTTCTCCAAGAATCCTGCTACTGAGGACTGCCAGGAGTTGGGCCATAATTGCAGCTAGTGCTAGCGTTAACCAGAAGGTTCGTGTTTCCTCTCCTTCTCTCCCCTGTTAGCAATAGCTGCCTAATGAGTAGTGTGACTGATTGTATTGCTTCCACTTATGAGAGGAAGAACAGTCTCTGCACCTTGCTGCCTGAAGCCCCATCCGTTCAGATGTGTATTTCTGGATCCTTTTCCTCATGGCCTTGACAGACTCCAGGGCTGGGAGCAGTGCAGTGGTACACTCCCTTTTCTGGCACCCCTGTTGCTATGAACCTCATGGGTGCAGCTGTCTTCTGCAGGGAAGCACAAATCCTAGCAGAGAGGTGTTGGAGACAGGCACCGCTGGCCCCTTCTGGGGACCCTGAGTCTGTGTCACAAGTGAAGACTGACAGGGGTCTCAGATGAGGGCTGGGGGTGCATGTAGGCAGCTGTGAGATCTTCTGCCTGTTCCATGTGGAGTACTGAAGGGCTCATCATACACCAGCTTTTGATCACTATCCACTTTGGACGAGAGCCAGAAGCAGTGACGTAGAGATGAAAGCCTCTGTATCCCAAAAGCAATCCTCTAAGCTATCCAAGTCCCTCTAAAGCTCTGACTGTCTGTTAGCTGGAGACTTTTAGGTTGGTTATGTAGCAAGGATAAGAGTGAAAATGCTCCTGTGAAGAACACCAGCACTCTTTTTATTTTGGATGCTCAATCTGTTACCTTTCCAAGTATTTGTTTGTTTATTTTTTGCTGTACCACTGACCTTTGAGAGGTTCATGCCCACTCTATAGTAAGGGGGATGTGGATGGCTTAACTTCTAAAACTGTGCTACCTTGTGTACCTCTTTGGTTAGTTCAAAGAAAGGAGTCTTATTAGTATAGACTGTTCTATTTAAATTGCATGTTTATGCTGCTTGAGTTTAAGGACTTAATTTAGCTTTAATTCTTACACTGAAATAAGCAGTAAAATAAAGCTGAAAAACATCCAGCTCTTCCAGGGTCACATTTTTCAGCTGAACTGCTAAGGGGATATTAAGCACGCTTTGGCTTTTTTTGATACATTGTGATTTCTCCTTCTCCCAAAGTCAGCAGAGGAATAGTATTATGTGTTTGTTTCTTCCACCTCTTAGTAAAACTGAGCGTGTTTTTGTCTTCGGTACAGGGGGTCTAAGTCTGCAAAGCACTTACACACGTACAAAAAAAATCCTCAGACCAACTCCTGAAAGCAGCTGATTAAAATCAGACTGATTTAAGAGGCAGAGAATATTCTGATCTGCTTGATTTTAATCAGCCTGTTTCAGGAGAGGGCCCCCGTGCTCAGTGTTATATTCAAATGCTTGATCCTCATGCCTCATGAATTTGCTGTTACAGCAGGGTCAGTAAAGTGCTATCTCTGCTGAGATCAATGTGGGTTTTCCTACTCACTTCAGTGGAGTCATGATTCACCAGTGATATAGCTGGGGCTTATCTACTTTTGATTTGACTGCTGCAGCATTCCCCCACTTCTCATACATACCACACGTGGATATTAACATGAATTTGCCATGTATAAACATCATTTGCTTTCACCAGATAACCCCAATGCAAACACTAAGTTTAACCATTTGACCATTACAAACACTAAATTTTAAATTATTCTACCAGTGAGGGCATAACACACAAATACCTATAACACCATTTGATTTTTGAGTGGATGAGTCTTTGTGAAGAGATCTGATCATCTGTATGAAGGCTGTTAAAATCACAGTGCAGGATTTGAGTGAAACAGAACATATGAGAGATCTGGACTCTTACACAATGATTTAAGTTTGCAGAGCAAATGTTACCCAGGAGCTCTCTATCAAAATTTCAGATGTGGCTTTTTCCTAATCACAGAAATATTTAAATAAAATCACACTCCTTAGCACTCTTGCCACTAGATTACAAAGGTTAAAAGATGCCTCTTCCAAAGCATGCCTAGAAACATGCCGATTCACTACTTTCTGGAGAAAGGGACCACTGCAGCTTTTTGCTAAACATCATTCTCTGATCTGAGCTGCTTCTCAGCTGAGTCAGGCTGGTGTTGCATGCTGTGTAGCTGGTAGGACTGGTCTAATTCCCTGGTGTGATAGTTCAGGGAGTTTAAAGAAAAATTACTGTACAGGGAAGTGTACAGAGATATAAATCATTTAATTTACAGTTTATATGCACAAGAATCATAAATGGAATTAAAGTAATTAATAGAGTCATTTGACTACATTCACAGCAATGTGCAAACCCATTAAAAGCTCCAAATCGAATTCTAAATAGAAAGTTGAGGGTGGCTCTTCATTTAATTTTAAAGCATTTTTTTTTAACTAAGAGACTAGCTGTATTGTGGGTGGTGTGCTTCTACTGCTGAATAATATCTGAACGTCAGAGCCCTCAGCATTTCAAAAAAGGTGATCAGCACCTGAGAGAACATGGACCTAACTCTAGCAAGCAAGGGAATTTTGATCATTTAATGTTAATGAAAAACAAATTTATAGTAAACATTAAGCATGCTAATTAAATTCATTCTTGTGGCAGTGGATTTATATATTTTTTATTCAAGCAATTGCAATTACCTAAAGAGAAACGGAGATTCATACACAAGTTATTAGTTTGTGTTGTCAAAAAAACAACCCTGAAGGATTCTATAAATCTCTTTGAATTTTCCTTTAACTTGAGATTCCTATTGAGGAGAGTATTTTAATGAGGAAATGAAAGTGTAAGTATGTCATATCTGAAGCTTTAATTGAGTTTGCTGATGATGCTCTAACAGCAGACAGAGTGCAAGCAAGGACTTTGGAGCAAGGGCAATGAGCCAGTCAGTTGCTGAATGGCAGCTTATATACAACTTAATGGCAGCTTATATGATCATGTAGAATATTTTGTCCTAGCTTCCATTAATAAGAAAGTGTGTGTGTGTGTGTGTGTGTACGAGTATGTGTGTGCATGTGCATATGTCGTTATGCAGGTTGAGACTGGAACTCTGGAATCCGCATCCGCAGCTGAACAAGTCTGGATGTGGTTGTGGTCCCGATTCAACTCTTGTTAATATTTACTTTTCAAGAGTCACAGTCCACAGAGGAATCTTTTAATTCAAGTTGCACCTATGCAGATTGTCGGAATTTGATGAGGAGATTACAGTTGCCTGTGCTCCAGTGGTTAAAGAGCAGTTTCTCCAGACAGATGCCCACATTGCCAAACTTGCACTCATCTGCACTATACCCCAAGGTCAGAGGCTGTGTTTGACAATGTTTGCTTTAACTGTTTGTTCAGGATTTTTTTACATGTGCCAAATTAAGTGAGTACATTAGCTAGCGCCCTGATCATCTGCTAGTAGGATATGATGTCAATGGAGTAAGGTACACAAGTAAAAGTGCTGTTCAAAAGGGCACCTTCAACCATGCTCTTCTCATCACCCAGAAGAAAGAAATCTGAAAACCACAACACGTTACCTCTGAACACCTCCAGTGGTACCTCTCACGTATACACAGCTGCCCATGGTAGGGCCTTACAACTTGATCTTTAAGATCTTCCACACCAAACCATATGTCAACTCCGTCTCCGCTTTGCAATCCGTCAAACCGAGACACCATTCTATGGTTCTATGATGATGCTATGAAATATCAAACCATTTACAAATATAAACGCTACTAACCAGTTGACTTACAGCTCAGTCTAAAAGGAATCACAGCTTTCTCGCAATTCCAAGTCTTGTGTAAAATATCAGCTGCTTCTGGCTTCAGAGTAAATATGTGCTTGTGTTAACAGGCACCTGACATTTACAGGATGAAGCCTGTGTGCATTTTAAAATAGATGAAGGTAAACTGAGTAATTCCTGGGAAGATTACAATTTTCTGCTCCTGCAAAGAAGCACCTGGGTATTGTCAGGGCAACTTAATTGTCCGTTTGCAGCAGATAACAAGGAATGAACACTACAAAGCTCTGTTTGTGTGACCAATGCAGAAGAAAGATTTTTTTTCCATAGAATTGGACATTGCTGAGATTACTCAGAAACAGATTTTAGTATAGGAGAAAATAAGATTTTTTATTTTCTACACAACAAGGTACCTCAGAGGAAATGAAAAACAACAATTTCCCAATTAATTTCATTTTTAAATCAGAGCTGCAATGTTAGTTCAATCCTTTTGTATTCCTGCCCTGAGAGAGAGGAAATTTTTCTGGGTAAACAGGTAGGATGAGAACTAGCTGGCATTTAAATCCTGATGAATTTCACTTCATGGCCACCAGGGGTTTGAAACCTTTGCCCATTCTTGGCACAACAGAAGGAACAAGTGATTGAAATTGCATTTCTGTGGGGTGGGGAGATAAAGACTTACATAGGAAAAATATTAACAGTTCCCAGATTATGTGACTCCATCAGAGTTAAGCCAGCAGAGAATGTGGCCATTTTTCTACTGAAAAATAATACATTCTTGTAGAAAAATTCCTACCACACACAAGACACTGTGTTTATAGAAGATAGGGGCACCCCATTTTCCATGAATAAAATTAGTGTTCAAAATGGTATTTTGGTACTGTGGAAGTTCACTTCTTGTCATTTCAGTTCCATATCCAACCAGAAGAATAATAACTACAATTAAACAGAATCAGATTATGTTTTGCTGCTATTTACCAATAAAATTAACAAAGTATTAATGCAAGGCTTGTGCATTGCAAAAACTTAAGCCCTAGTGACCTGAGGTTAATATTCATGTATTTAGATTGCTGTGAGTTCCAAGGATTTTAGAAAAGCCTCAGATTTAATATGTTGTTTAGAATAATCGTAAGAGGCTCCTGGTAGAAATGCTGTATTGAGCTTGGACTGTCAATCACTTTTAAAAGTAATGTACATGTATAAACAAGGTTATCAAGTGACCATGAAATGTCTTTTGTCATCAGCTAGAGAGAGCAAAACTCTTGGAGGCTGGGTCAGAGGAAGGGCTTGGAAATCCCTGCAGCTTCCCCAGAATAGACTGAAGAGAAATGCCTATGCTCTTGGCTGCTTACGCAACAAACATTGTTCATTTTGGATTTCTTTTTTTTCAGCTGGAATATTTCTTTAGAAGGGCCTATGTCAATAAAAGAGATAGTCGTGGTAGGAAATCCAGGCTGCTTCCTTCATAGGAAAAGCTTTAATGAAGCCATCATTAAATTTTAATTATACATTACTGCTCATACAGTATCAGATATAAAGTTTCATACAGAGAAAGTTTCTGTTCTGTTTGGCTCACATGTCAATATATTAATAATGTTGAAAAAACCAAAGAAATATTAGAAAAAATATGTGGAGGAAAAAGATTCTTGGATTTCTTTTGCTGAAGTACTGTACTACAACCTCAGTATCAAACTCTTCCTTTGAGTGGGAGGGATTAAAATGTGAAATCATCTGGGGCAACAGCAGGGACCATAATTCCCCTGTAGCACTGTCCCTCCATCAACTGGATACAAAATAAGATGCCCTGAGGTATTTCAGTGAGCCTGGGGTAATCAGTGTGGAGGGAGAGACTGATCAGGGGACCGACTGGTCTATTGCACTGTCCTCAGCTGACCCCAGGGATTCCAACTGGAAATCAGAGCTATGGCTAATGCCGCTTGACACAGAATTAACTCTCCCAGGGCTTCCTCTTTGCTTCTGCAGAGCTGCCATGGAAAAAAAAATATCTGAGTTGGATTGTGTGCTCCCCACAGGGTCGTGCTGCGAGGAAGACTAGAAAGATGGAGGAGAAGCATGAAAGGGGAATCCCTGAAAAGATCCATCCTGATGCCTCATGGGGTACAGTCTGAGGGAGAGTCCATAGTTTAAACTTGTACAAATATCATATATCTCCCATATCTCGCCCACAGGAATAACAATGGTCTGCAGCTAAAAGCAGCAGGAGTTCTGTATCGTTTTTCATGCTGAAGTATTTGGATAGGAACTAGAAAACAATCTTTGAGTTTCATCATCTTTTTAGACTTAAAACATATATATATAACACTACTTTCTCTCTCTTATAATTGCAAGCAGAAGAAAGTGTTTTATCTGTTATAACCAATTTAGCAACTCTTAAGAGCATAACAATGATTTCCTCCTCGATCATTTTATCATCTTACTTTTTATGGTGCAATCCATTATTTTGTAGATTTGCTAATTTAACATGCGCATATCTCTCCAGCGGAGAATGGTAACAGGACTTTTTACATCTAGAATAATGTGAAACTGCTCCAAGCTCTGCACCAAGACGTCGGTGAGACACTCATGGTGTGGAGCCCCTAGGATTTCCTCAGATTACCTCTGCAGCAGCACCTAACCCCAGGTCCCTCCCAGGGAGGCAGGGCTTACACCACACAAGGCAACCGAACCTCACTGGCTTCCTCCTCCCAGGCAAGAGCAGCTGGTCCTACAGTGTCTGTCATCAATGAGAGTGCAAGCGGGCAGGCATTTCTCGAGATCAGAAAAAGGAGCCCTTCCCAGAACCCAGGTAGTCTGAGAGATGTCAAAGAACTGCAGGCAGAAGACCCCTTAGCTGGATGTTTTCTCCCCTGTGCAGAGAGATGGATGTTTTCTGCCCTGTGAACAAGCCGACAGCTGTTTACCAGGAACTCAGTACAGTGCTGGACCTCCAGTTAATCGGAGTGTGCCAACCCTGAATCAGCCCAGAGCTGCCTCAGCAGTTACAAGAGGTTAACCTTTACCCTTAGAGCCCCGGTTTGAACTTGTTAAAATTTGCAATCACTAACATAACAGCACAAATTCTTCCACTGACACAGAATGAGGAACTTCCGAGGGATGTTGAACAACTCGTGGGTTAGACATTGCCCTGGAAACACCCCTGGAGCTCCCTTCATACACTGCATTTTTTTCCCTCTTGAAAAAGAGGTATTTGCAAGCCATACAAATGAGTGAATTCAGCATGTGATTCCAGAGCAGTATGCAACTCTTCTTTTGCCATGTACACAGACACTGTTTTTAGTGCACATCGTCACATAGTGATTAATGGCAACATGGCATTTACTCCAGGGAACACAGCCAGCTTAAACATGAAAACCCACATTGACTCAGATGGACAGACAGATGTATAAATTTTATTTATTTATTTTGTCAGTCAAGTAAGCAAACTGTAAAAATAAGAATACAAAAATATGCTCTGATGTTTGCTTTACTCAGCGTTAAAGTGATTTAGCAGAATTACCAACCATGGGGTTTTTTTGAATAGGGTTACACATACTGGCCTGTTACCACCACTGTAGCTAAGCTGCACTCGGCACAGTACCAGATGCAAGAAAGAAAAAAGAGAGAGGGACTTTCCACTGTCTCTTTATTACTCTCTTTAGGTGTTCCCAAGGGATACCATAAAAATACCGGCCTCAGGGATGACCTCAGTTATGGTCAAATCTAAGGGGCTGCTGCAACAACAAGGGGTCACTGGCCTGTAGTAGCATTTACACCGTGCTGCCTCCTCCTTGCCCGGCTGCTCAGTAGCAAGAGCTGTCACTCGGGGTCCTGCTGGGAGGGAAGGGCTCCTCAGGAGACTGGTTAAGTTGCTTTATGGCCCTTTCTGTTACACTGGAGTTGCAGAAGTGCTATATATATTGAGAGACTAATGTTCTGGTCTGATATTTGTATTCCATATATATTTCATCTTTCATGGCCATCGGAGACTCTATCAGATGACAAACTGGCTCTCCAGATATTAAAGGTTTAGTGCCACTGAAACAAATAAATGAAAAGGACAAAGGTTTGTCTATAAATATGAAACACGGAGTGCAATAGAAATAGGTTATTTTTACATCTTAGATTAAAATGGCCCTTTCCTCTTAAGTTTTCTGATTTTAGCTTAAATCTTTCAAGGTCAGTGGTTCTCTGGGGTAGTTTTGTGTTATCTGATATGCCCTTTCCTGATTTTCTTAATGATGTTTCTCAAAAGGGTTTTCTCCTAACCTTTTCAACTTCTTTAATACAGGAATTTTTCTTCCTGAAATTATTTCGAGAAAAGGAGATAAATCTCTTAAAAAGTAGTCCTTTTTTTAGAGAAAGATTGCTTTCTGTCAGAATCATTCCATGTAGCATGGCATTATAATTCAGTTTTGCTAGCCAGCTACAAGAGGAAGCATCTGTGAATAGGGCTGAAAGAACAGAATAGAAACCAAAAGCCTAGTGCCATTCAAATGCACTACTCTGTGTCACATTTTTGTGATCATTTTGCCCTACTCTGTTGGACTAAATGGGAGTCTATAAAATAGAATATAAAATATATTTAAAATATAAAAATATGTATATATTTAATATAGAAAACTTAGTTACTAAGTCCTTTTGATGAAACATCAAATTCCCCATTTTTTTTTTAGTTTCCGTGAATTTACATGAGCATATAAAAGCGAACAGCACATATAATATACTAATTTCACATGAGAGGGAGGGGGAATCCTTCATTATCATCACCAGAAATATTTTTAAATAGCTGTCCATCCATGGCTCAACTTCAAAATCTCAGAAACCCAAGGGAGCCGAAGACAAATGTAAAACCCCTTATGTGACTCAGGTACATCCTTGCTTTCTTCCATGCAAGTATTTGTCTATCTTGGGTAATTTTGCTGGCTTGATGTTCTAAATCAAGGCCATGTAGAGAAATATTACTAACCGAATTATCACACTATGCTACATTTCTTTACACAAAAACTGCCATAATTTTTAGTAATGAACCCCAGATAATAGGAGACAATAATGAACTCTTTTAAAAAATATATCCTACATTCTGTACAAACTGCAATATTATCAGGAAGTCAAATTTCTCACTAATACATTATGGACTTCTCAGCTATTTGCATGCAGCAAGGGTATTAGAATGATAGTATTTTAAAAATAGACTCACATAACATTTTTTAGTTTAATCAACCATGGATGAGGCCCATCTGTCATATCTAGTCTGTATGACTAATTGTTAGCGGTCTCTAATTGAAATTTAGATTTATTAAATAAACAGAAATGACATTATAAATGCACTAATTCAATATGTGGAGGAGGGAGGGCAGGATATGAAACTGGGCAGTAGCTTCTGAGCATTGTTTATGTTTATATGTATTCAGATTAATATGTTGCTGTCTACTATTGGGCCGATCCCTCTGCAAGACACATCAGAGCAGGCTGGCAGATGTCTAAATCACGGCAAACATTCTCCTCCTCGTTCTTCCACACTTCAAAGAGGGTTGTGGATGGAAGATGAGCTTAGGTTTTTTGGAGGTTTCTATTTTCTAGAAGCTCCTAGGAAAAAAAAGGATTCCTTGTTATCATTATAAAAATATGATAAGCTCCAAAAGGTGACCTGTGCTTTTATATACACGGTAACAGTGGCCAAGGCCAGCAGAGTGTCAAAGAATCTGTATGCAGAGACCAGACAAATCTGTTTTATAGACCTAAAGTGAAATCTTAGCCAGATTGATGACAAAACTCCCGTTAACTTCAAAAGAGTCAGGATTTCATTCCTTGGAAGTGAAATGCATTTCTGTGACGTGCTAAGTGTCCTCAGCTGGCATCAGGTAAGCACATCGAGGAAGGAGGTTGCTCAAGCCCTGCAAAATGGAGTTCTATATCCCTAGAAAGCAAAGCAACTTCTTCATGCTCTGTAGAAAAGTGTTTCTGGAATGACTATATGGTTAATTTTTCTTAAGTGGAATAAATAACCTCTGAACATACACAGATGTCATCACCAGATACAATTTCTCAGTTGGTGTCACTGTAGAAGCTAGAAACAGAAAAATCACCAGTGAGCTCTGCGTTGCTTTATTTTTGCTTTACGTTGTCACTTATTTTAGCAACTCCATATTTTCTCCACTAATCTGTTTTATTATGGAGGTGTTTTAGCTTTCTGTTTGGAAAATAAGGCTGAGCACTAGATTTAATCCCAAGGAGATAAGATCATGCCTTCTGTGAGAGCCTGTAATTCTTTAATGACTGCAGCATCGGCATGTCGGCTATGTGCATGGGCAAGAAGTGGGGGATATTTTTTAACAGCTAGAAGCTTGATCCTGCAGCCTCCTGAGCAGCTTTAAATTGCAAGCACTATCCTGAGAACTGAGGGCACTCAGTGCCCTGCAGGGACTGCCAAGGATTTAACAGAACTGGCACTTTCAAAAGAGTGCAGCTCTGTGTGTTTTCAGAGATGAATTTTGGGACTTCTGCCACACAGAGGTTTTTCCTCAGTTTTTTCTTGTTGTTTTGAAAGAGCTCCTTTTTTTTCATAAGAACTAAACCAAATCCACTCCAAGTAAAAAATTCTCATTTAAATAGATTACCACTTACAGCAGATGTACCAGAGAGCAGTGTCAGAGAAAGGCTGGAAATGCTAAGGATATTAACATAAGAGGCCACATCAGACACTGCTCCTCTATTCAGCAGAGCCTCCAAAAACAGTTTGTGACCAGAAAGGTCTCCCTTTTACTTAGGTATGTCACTTTTGCTCCTCAGCTCTGCCTTGACCCTGTTTATATTGGCTGTGGCAGAGCTTCTTTCCAGACTACACCTGCAATTAGGGTAGGAAATTGTGTGGGGCTGTTAGGAGACTGCTAGCAGTTCTCATATGGAAGTAAGCAAGACGAAGGGCAAAATTTTGGTAAAACAAATAAATATATGAATATGGATGTGGTAGTTGCTCAGTTGAGAGGAATGAGGAGCCACTGTGGGAAGGGAAGTCAGATCCTATCTTTGTCTAAAACATTAATGCTCCAATTCTGACTGCTAAACATAGAGCAGGATCCACAGTCATTGCATTACCCATAATTATGATCATGCCTGTATGGTTGCAGCTTAAAAGGATATTTTTATACTCTACTAAACATTCCTACTGTTGATGAGAGACATTCTTCTTTAAGCATGAACATCATTGTACCTGAAGCTCAGTTGTTTTATCAGATGAAACCTTGGATAAATCCCGTGCTTGTTCCCATCTAAGTACAGGACTCGAGAAGGAAAGAGCAGCACAGCCTTTTGCTGAAGAGGAAGCACACCAAACAACTTCATTTTCCTGCTTATACCTCTCAAGGCTGCAACAACTGTTGGTTTTATGGTCTAGCAGGCATTTCCCCCACTTTGCAGCATGCAGCTTTCCTTTCAGTGCAGAGCTGACACGAGGCATTGCTCTTACCCAGGATTGCTGAATTGTCACATTTGTTATTCTGTTAGAAAGAAGAAACTCTGTCATTTTGAGTAATCTTCTGTACATCTTTCTGTGCATACTTCTTGTTGGCTTCCTATTTTATACAGCTGATGATGCTTTTTCTTTGTAAGCCAGAATCACAAAAGTTAGCAGTCTAACATGTCTGGTCTTCATTACTTTTTTGTCCTTTTTCCAAACCCCGATTTTTTTCTCCTTGGCTCTTTATCACTTTTATGGTGACTCGCTCATATTTTGAATCCTAGGATTTTGCTTACTTTATGCTGGCAATCTCTTCTTGTGGCTTGTTGTAAATTACAAATTATAAAAACAAGCTAATATTTCAGAAAAGTGTGTGGGATGAACAGAGAGAAGGAAAGATTTTGTGTTTCTTTCCTTTAAAAACCCAGCCTGCTGCCTGCTTTTACTGTCTTGCTCTTCCATCAGGCTCTGTCTCCTAAACCCAAGGTGCACTGTTTTAAAAACCTTCCAAGTGACTCAGGAGCAAAACTTAAGGAACTTGAGAAACTTGAGCTGCTGATTTACAACAGTGTTTGAAAATGTTACTGTCAGCCTCAAAGAACCCGCTACTTTAGCTGTTGTCCCTGCATCGGCTCATGCCATCTCCCACAGCGGGTGTGTGCTAATGCCTTTCATTTCACTGAGCTGCATGCCACAAAATCCGTCCTCCTCTGCCTGCTCTCTCTGTAAGATCCATTCCTTCTCACCAATCCCCAAGCAGAGGCCAAATTCATCTTTCAAATTTTGCAGACTAGGTGCTCAGCTATGTAAACTAGTATCACGCTGCTGACCCAAAATCGTAAAAGACAGAAAAAAGCACAATACTTCAGACCAAACCATCACTCAGTACTGATGCAGTCCTCAGACTTGGGAAGGGTCTTTCCCCTTAGACTTCAGTCCCTGAAACATAATTTAGCATAATCTGTTGCATCAGTAAACCGTGAATGAACTCTCTGATACTTTCTGCAGCTATTTTAAGTCCTTTTTCCCAAAAACCCAAGTCTGTTTTGCTCTGCCCAGGCCACCTGCTGGGAAGTTGTGTGCCCTGCAGCTCATCGGCTTTGTAGCCTGTCAATCAGTGTTCACTGTCATAGGACATCAGCATCTTGAGATCTGGTAAATAAAAATGAGGTCAAGCCCATAAGGTTTTCCAGTGAGTGAAAATACATAAAAGTTGCCACAGTTATTAAACTCTCTCTTTTCTCCACTTGTCTTAGGGATTTATTTCTTGCATGCAAGTTTATCAGAATCATAACTCCTTCAGTTTTGTACCTGTGCTTCCCAGTTTTTATCCAATTATTTCAGCTCTCTGGTTTTGTAAACTTTTATTTCTCAGGCTGCGCCCCTTCCCATCAGGAAATGTATTCTGAGGTCAGTTTTGAAAGCGATTCACTATGATTTAGCCTCACGCCTGCCATTAATGTCAGTGGGAATCAGGCTGCTGAACCTCTGAACACTGTCTTTAGATTGTACCGCACAGTATTTGAGCTCTCGCTGCATTTGCCAGTATTTCTTTGTAAGGTACCTTACATCAGACACATACATGCTGGTGGACTAGCCAATGAAAATTCAATTATTTTTTTCTTTCTTAATTGAACTGGCAGAGGAGATGAATGAAAGCCCGGGAGGAACGCAAATAAAAGGGTCAGGGTCAGACAAAGGAGGTTAATGCTTTCTGCAGAATCTCATCACAAGGCTTAGCAGTGCTACGGCACAACCCCGGAGGAGATTACGTGGCTTGGTCAGCAGCGTACACAGAACAACATCAACACTGAGCTAATTAAATGAACACAAATTACAACAGCTTTCAGGATCGACAATTCTCCTTGTAGTGTCTGCTTAAAACTGTTTTTAGATGTTACCAGAACGAGCAGCTCCACATAAGATAAAGCACAAGATGTTTACAAAGCTGCCTCCTGTTTCCTAACATCTCTCCTCCAGCCATCTACACAGAGTTTGCATATGAATATTTACACAAAGCATTCAATTGTCCTTACTAATGTTTCTGTAATGGTCTGCCTGCCCAGACATCACATCTCTCTGTCAGGGAAAACTAAATGAGGGAAAAATATAGAATCAAAAATATTTTAGAAACTTTGCATGGTTTTTTCTAGCATCCCAATAATCGGCTCTGTAATTGTGCATTTTATTAAGATTCCACATGTTTATTTGAGCTGCTGAAATCATTCTGCTTAGTTAAGAGAGGGAGGCAAGGTCCTGCCTTAAATTTACAAGCCCATGCCCAAATCCTGTAAATTCCTGTGCACCTGCTTAATTTTATACACTTCAATAACCCCTCAGGGGCCAGAGCTACCCAGTTGTGTCCTTACAGAGGAGTACTCCACTGACAAAGATTCACACTGAAGTACCTGCAGGCTCTTGAAAGTGCCCCAGGTGCATCTAAGTTCCTGACTTGGGATGCACTTGGCTCTGCTCTGCAGTTTTTGTGATCCTGGTGTGAATGGATGCCCTACCACAGCACTTGCAGCCTGCAGTCACAGGAGGTATACACGATGCTTGCACAAAGCAACAGAAGGAAATTAAGGCCAGTGGGATCATTTGGACAAGAAAGCCTATTTAGGGAGTCACAGTCTCCATGTGGAGACAGCACCCAGCAGAAACGGGGAGGACTTCATGAGGAGCCTTGATCAGCTCCTAGGAAGCTCTGGGGAGGACCAGATTGTTGTGGTCCATGTGGATAGTAATACTGTAGGAAACGCAAAGCAAAGAGAGAGTAGAGTGGGAGAGAGGTAATGCAAGGTGCTAGAGATGAAGCTGAAGCTCTGAGGTGCTGACAACCAGGATTTCTATAGCAGCTATCTTTGAAATGCTTGCCCCTGGTACCCATGCACTATCAGGGAAAGAGAGGCAGGAAGGCAGAATGTTTGATGCCTGGCTAAAAAATAAGATAAAGGAACAGGTGTGTCTAGTCTAAGTGAAGGCATCAACATAAGAGACATCAGAAATACTATGGAAAGAGGACAGTAAGTGGGACACTGTAACACCAAATATTCAGAAAATTAACAGTAGGCCATGCTAGAATCAATAAAATTAACCGCATCAGTATGAAACATAGAATCTCTGTGAATTGAAATTCCAGACCTAAATAGGAAGAGTATAGTGTTATCGCTTCAACATGGGAAGAACATCGTGTATGATACTGCCCCTGCGGCCAGGATGTCAACACCGCCTGCAGAATATGAGGGAATTCTGACATGCCAGAGAGGCAGGAAAGTCAATATAGAACGTCAGGCTTCAATTATTTCCATGCAAATTGACCAGATATTGTGCAAGAATGTAACATGAATCAGTCAATAACCATTTCATGGAGGAACTGGTTAGGGATATTGATCAGAAAAGAGTCAATTCTGGGATTGGCTTGGAGAACAAACATATATAAATGAGGAATTGTGTTTAAAAGAAGCAAAATGAGACAGCAAAGAAAATTATTTTTTTCCTGCAGGCAACGAGTCTGGCAAAGGACACTGTGCTGAAAGCACAAGGCCAGTGCACATTATTCATCAAGAAGGCTTGAAAATGGGCAGTACATGGTAGCTTGGCAAGACAGCAAGATAAGGGACATTATTAGAAGAATAACTGCAAATCCTTCAAACAGCTGAAGTTGGATCCAAATGAATAAGTTATGAAGTAACAGACACTCTGAAAGATTACATGTACAAAAACAATTAGCCAAAACCGAGTTTGATGAGTTTCTAGCAAAAGGAATCAAAACTAGCACTAAATATTTTTTCCTGCGCAACAGGAGCAGGAAGCCTACCAAAAAGTCTGTTGATTACCAGAGTTTGAAGGAAGCACTCAGAGAAAATAAAGCTACTAGAGAAACTACATGAACCCTTTGCATTACTTTGTTCACTGTAGAAGAGTAGATTCCCATATCAGAAACCTTTCTGGTATGGGGTGACCCTCATCAGCAAGTCTGTCTGAAACAGCTGTGCCCAGGAACCAGGTCTGGGATCTCTGTAATAAAAATGAACAGCAGCTGGTTGCCAAAAAACAGGTAATATCACCCAGGAGTTTCAATGGACCTCAAGGATGAAATTGCTAAATGACTAATAGCAGATTATAATTCTCTTCTTAAAACTCCCTTGATATCCAAAGAGTGGTTATCAAATATCAAATGTTAGGCCAACTTTTTAAGAAAGGTTCCAGGGGATATGTGAGAAACAGCAGACTTGAAAGTCTGAAATCTGCACTAGACAAATTGTAATGTAAAATGTAATGAAGAACAGAATTCATTGACACTTCAATAAATTTGATTTGTTTTGGAAGAGTCGGCACGACCTTTGCCATTTTTACCTGTTGGAGTTGTTTGACGAGACCAACGAACATAGAGAAGAGCAATTCAGTTAATATAGTCTACTTGGATTTCCAAGGGCTTTCAGCAAATTTGTTCCTTGATTCCCCACTATGGACTTTTAAGGGAATCAAGCAGCTACGTCATGAGAAGGAGAGTAATTGCATGATACAAAGACAACAGATAAGGGGACTAGAGAAATTCTGCGGGGCTGCATACCCTTGCTGTCAGGATATTCGTAAGCAACCTGGAAAAGGGAGTGAACAGAGAGGAAAGAATGCTTGTTTGCAACAGTAAAGTATTTATGCTCATAAGGACAAGGGCTGACTCTATGAGTGTTACTTTAGTAGTACTTTATGAAACATAGTGACTGACAAATGGTAAATGAGATGCAGTGTGGATAAATGTAAAGTGATGCATAGGGGAGAAAAACAATCATAGTGTCACAGCCAAAATGACACATTGTGAGCTGACCTTTAGCCCTCAGGAGCAAGATCTTGGGACCTGTTTGACACCTCTGTGAATATGCCAGCTCAGCACTCAGTAGTGGTCAAAAAAACGCCAAATAGAATATTAGGGCTTAGTAGGACAAGAATAAAGAACAGAAGAGGGAAGAACATTATGTTAGTGTGCAATCTTATGACTGACCCGTATTGTGAATAGTCTGTGGTTTAGGCCTTCTCATCTCAAAAAGAGCACAGTGAAACCAGAGAACATTCAGAGGAGAACAACAGGTGTGACCAGCTTCAACATCTGATCAGCTACAGAAAGCTTCAGTACAGGCAATGACTTCCCCAGGACAGGGTGCTCCAGTCTGGAAGAGAGAAACAACTCAATGAAAGCAGTCTACAGCAAGAAAAGTGGCACGGTGAGGATGCTCAGAAATCAGTCACTCTCTGCCTTCTCCAACAGGAAGGGCTGGGAGGGGTTGGGGGGTGTTAATACAGAGTTACAAGGAGCCACAATTAGTTCAGGGGACATTTGCGAAGCTCACAGATGAGAAAGCCTTTGGAAGCTAGTGAATACACAGGAACCACATCTATCTCAGGAAGTTCCTGACAGAAAACGACTTGAAATTGGGAGAGTACCATCTCAGGTATCTGGGGAAATGCCATGTATGTTCATCCTGCTTTTATTCTTCACTAGACACCCACTTACAGCTGCTAACAGAGAGAGGATACTGGGCTAGCTCAGTGTTTGGTTTGAATAGTGCAGCAGTTTGTGTACTTTTATGCGATCAGCTACACATACATGCAGTGTTTAGTCCCATCCTAGGCTAGCTTTCCTGTGTGAGAGCCCACATCAGGAGAAGCACAACCTGCACCACACACACATGCTCACATGATTGCGCCTCCATCCCTGTCCACCTCTCCCATTGTCATGAAGAAACGATGGCTCTTGGTATAAAGTCAGAAGGAGGGAGAGATGGGGATTTGCTGAGCAAGCAGCACAAAAAGAAGAAGGCAGTTGCTCCATAGAGCTACCAAAATGTCAGAGCCTGTCTGGAGAATGCTGCCTACACACTTCCCCAGCTGTTCCCTTCCCCATGCACTGATCTGCTGGCAACCTCCTCCAGGTAGGTGATGGCTTGGGGGTCCCTCTCTTCTGCCAGCAGCTAACAGCCTGCCTGGGAGTGCAGGGCAGTCCTCCTTACCGAGGGATGTGATGAGTCCACCCAAATGTTGCTGAGCCTGGAGGATAAACATGTAATAAAACCCAGAAATAACATACTGTTGTGAAGCGTAAAAACCTTTCCTTACCATGCAGCAAGCTGTACTGACCTCACCCAGAGGCTGCTGGCAAACATTAAGCCTTGAAAGCCAGCCCACTAGTTCCAGCCCAATCCACGGGGTGCTCATCCCATCAGAGGATTAAAAACAGCAACAAAAAATATTTGCATACAGACTTAAGCCCCTTTATGGAGCCCAGATCAGCTACTCAAAATCTATAGCAATTATCTGTTGATCAATGCATCTTTGCTTTTTTAAGGCCAGTTCAGACCAGTCCTATGCTTAGCCTTTTGAATCCACTCCACCTTTCTACTTTGTTTCTCTTTGGGCTTATAGAGAGTGCAGTTTGAATACTTGAAGTACTTTATTGGCACTATCTTATATCTTACTGTAACAAGTCCTGAGGAAATCAGAGCTCCACACCCTACAGAGTTCTATTTAAAACTTAAACTTAAATTGAGCCAAACTGTGTCTTTTTTTTAAAAAAAAAAAAAAGTATTCATTTTTCAATGGAAACAGATATTGAATTGCACAAAACTAGTTCCTCTGGGATTTTAATTTTTCCTGGAAGCAAAAAGTACAGGAACTCACATGAGAGTGCCTGTTTGTATGAAAACCTGAGCTTCATTTTCATTCTCAAGTGGTTAAAACTAGTTATGAAGTGGTTCAGATTAGTAGCTGTTCTTGGGGTACTTATCTAATTGGCCTAAGCTTGGCAAGCTTTTGATGTTCCCTCATCTGTGATACCATTCTGCAGTACTAAGGATGTAGCTCAATAATCATAGATTTACTTTAACTGAAAAGTACTTTGATTCAATGTTTTTTTTCTCCAAAAGGATGAAATCTTCCCACACATGAAACAAAACTGATGACATCAAGGATTAGACCTGATCTAACACCAGTTACTGAGATTTTGTGACTACATCCTCCTAAATTACCTGAAAAGAACCTGTGTCCAAAACCAGACAGCAAAATTTTCGGAAACAATTATTTGACATCTCTGTCTCCCAGGCTGAAGGACTTTTCCCTCTTGCTAAAACAATACTTCAGATTTAGAGCCCTGCAGCTGGTTGAACTACAGCCCCTCTGAAGAGTGTGGATGGGAGGGCATAAATACACTCCAGCAGTTGCAACATGGCTCTCAGCCCTGGAGAGAGAGTTTATTTCCACTAACTGGCTGACAAAAGACTCTCTCTTGTCAAAACACAACAGATGAATCCACAAATTCCAGATTTACGTTTCCTCACATTTGTGGTCAGGTGATGAACTGCAATCATCCTGCAAAAGGCTAAATAATAACCTCTATGGCAGCCAAATCCTGAGCTAAGTATCCTTGAGCTCTCTTCTGCTGCAGTCTTCTCTTCTCACATTAGTAATCAAGTGGGCTGAGCAAGAGGCTTTGTGACAACAGAATTAACTTCAGTGAGCCCATAGCAGCTTCCTACCCCTCCATACCCAATGTATCAGAGATGGCTTTTTACCTCCCTTCTTCCTAGAAACCTGGCAGAGGGAGGAGAAGGATTCTTCTTGCTCTTGAGGTTGAAGACAGTCTCCTGGATAGGGATTTCTTTTGCTCTCTCCTTTGCCAAGACTATGGATGCTGCTGTCAGTGCTGGTGGTGTTAAAAGGACTGTATTTTAATATAAACAGATACATTTTTTTAACTGAAATGTGTTCTTCTTGTGAAAGAAGATATGCTCACAATGGAAATGTTAAATATTTCATTAATTTCTGAGCATCCTAAAAGTGCAAAATATTAATTTCTTTTTATTTTTACTTGGTCGAAAAATTAAGATTTCTCATAGAAAATAAAATGAAGTCATATACCAGATACATTAACTGATCAGTCTTTCAGTAACAAATTGTTTATTTGTTTCAAAAGATGGAAAAAGCTATGATTTTTATCTCATGCAAGTTTAACAGGTTGTAGGTTGCTCTGGCTACAAGTATAAATTCCTTAGTTTTTTTCACAATATGCCTCATTTACTTCCCTTCATAAAGTGGGAAGCAAGAACTTCTCATTAACCATTCTTACATTTGAAAGCATGTTATAAACATCAAAATGCCAAAATCATCCTTCTGAAAGTTATGTCTTTCTCAAATCAGCCTTGAGGTTTAATGTTGCTCTCATTCCCCTTCCTTAGGAGTCCATTCATAATTCTAAAAGGTTGAGAAGAAAATTGTTCTTCAGAGGGCAAAGCCTGCTCATTCTCTTTTCCTGTGAATCAAACACACAGCAGCATCTTCCAAGTAGTGCTCTTGCTTTTTCCCTTGGTGAAGCTCCTGCCTACTTCAGGCTTTTACGCCGCTTCTGCCAGACTAAGACAAGCACCTGAGTGATCCTGCCATTCATAGTTCTATTTGCTGCAATGTCTGCCAGGTTTTGTTCTTGCTTTTCTTCCTTGGTGAAGCTCTTGAGTGCTTCAGGCTTTTATGTTCCTTCTACCAGGAAGGCAACTCAGAAATGTTAGCTTTCAGGCAAAAGTCTTTGGCTGAAAACTTGTGTGGGTTGATTTTTGCCTTCAGAAGTCCATCTGTAAGGGGGTTAGAACACACATTTTCATTACCTCTTTCTGTAAAAACAGAATGTGTTTTATGGCCACACATATTGAATCATATTTTTAAATACTTGATTATAGAAAGTTTACTGTATTGTCTGTTGGTTGAAATTCTTCCACAGAATATCAGCCATGGGCAAACTAGGTGCCTGATCCCTGCTTATTAGAAATTCAAGAGATTAGATAATGGGGTATCTGGAGAGGAAGAAAGTAGCTAAATGCAATTATTTTAATTCTTTCAATTTCTTTCACCCCCACTTCTTATTGAGTAGTTCCTGACTACAGGAAATGAAATTCTTATCTGTAAATTGGGTTTCTACAAAGCAGATTTCCCTACATGACTGGATATGTTAGCTTATTTTGCATCTATATCAGGAAAAATCTGCATTAAGTTTAGCATCTGGAACAAAAAGTCCTTCTGGGTGCTCTATGAAAAGCAGCCGTTGACTAGGAAGGTTTTTTTCTTTTCATCTGAGATGACCTTATCCGAAAGCCAGGGAGAAAAGACACTGAGCTTGATTTGCAAACCTGATTTGTGGAATTCAGTTACAGGTAAAGACGTTCCTTTTTGCCTTCATTCAGGTGTTTCATTTTAACCATGCTGGTGATTATCTTGTGTTCATTATGCAGCCCAAGGCCCCCCGAATTCAGAGTGCCCTGGGCAAATTCAAGATGCAGTCAAGGTCAATGTAATTTTACCATGTAGTAATAGTAAGCAAAGGTAAGTTGCTTTCTCCCATTTCAATCTAAATGCTGAATGCCCCAAGTGCTAAAAATTTATCTGTACTCTATTTAACAAGGATAGCAAGCACGTTGCAACTCAGCCAAGAAGCAGTGCTTTAGCAGGGACCCAGGAAAGGGGTTAGTGTTACGCATTCTGGCTTGATACTTCCATGAGCACTAAATTCAGCATCAGATCCAAAAAGCATTCAAAGTTTGCATTTTCCACGATAAGAAGAAGAACCACAAGTGGCTGGAATCAGTTCCTGTTGAATATCTTTGGATACTTTATACCCTTTTCCTATCAAATATCCTGGGAAAAAATTAAAAGTCAAATATGTCGTTTACCCAGGTTCTAACACTGCAGGCTGCTGGCAGGGCTGGCAGCTTTGTTTGGGCTGGGTGATACAGACTAAAGCATGCCTACATCCCCTCATTTGAGTTAATTGATTTTTTCAAAAGTCAGTGCACACATGTAATGGAATATACAGCTGATCAAAAGACCAATTTCAACAGCAGAATAAAACACAAAACATAGAATAAGAATCTAGAAGAAATGAATGTAACCAGAAACCGTGAGAGATAGAAATAGATGCATAGATATATCAATATCTATAGACAGATGAATTTGCATATGGCTAAAAACAATTAAGGGGAAAATGTCAGTGCAAGCTATGCAAAGGAGAGGTGAGCTGTGTCATTCCTGCCTTGTGAGGGGCTGTTGCAACAAGGGGAAGCTGGAGTATGCAGTGCTCTTACATAGAATTCTTACCCAGGGGTTATGAATGTGCCATCATGAGCACAGCAAAGGTGGACCACAGTCACAGAGCACCAAACTTGTACATATTCCTAATCACATATTTAAATGCATCAAGCCATGCAAAAGTCTTCTTACGTGGTACTAAAACCATGTAAAAACTAACCATCTCTGCCTTTGAGCAATGAATACAGGACACCAGGGCTATTTCCTCACTGCCAGGCTGCTCAGCCTCTGCTTCCCAAGCAGCCAGGTCCCTTGACATGCTGCTGTATTTTTCATTATGATATTCTGTAGATGCAGTTTTACATAAAAAGTATCACTTCATCCCTGAGGCTTTGGCTCTTCCCAGGCTTTTATTTGCTCCATCTTTTTTCCCTTTCTAAAACTAGCCATGGCCTTCCATTCCCCTTCCTCTTCTCATTTTTCAATTCCTCCATTGCCCCTCTTCTTAATAAGATTTGGGTTTTGTTTCTGTGACCCATCCTACACTGTTTGACCCAAGTGTCTCACAATATTTTACTATGTCTGTTCTCACAGCATGTAAAGATATTTCCCCTATTTGACAGGTGAGAGGCTTGGGTTTTTCAAGTCTTGGGAGTTCAGATGCAGAGAAAACTGAATACAGTGAGGAGTTAACTGCCTCAACTCTTTCATGGTCCTGGGTTGCAGTGGTTTTATGCACTTGCAATAAGGAGACATATTTGTGGGCTGTCTAACTTATTCTCTTTAAAGAGAATGCACCAAGCATAAAGTTACTGGAGAAGGATTGGCTGCTCCATGGGGATATGTATCTTGTGTCCCTCAAAATGGTCAAATATTCGCTAAATAAAATCTTAACAAAATAGTCCATTACTCTGCACACACCCTTCTCTCTTGGAGAGTGAAGAAGCAGTCCCCACAGGACAGAAGGTAGTCATGTCTGTAAAGGTGCTACAGGAAGGCAATCACTACCCAGGTGAAATAAGAATTGTGAGGAATTATATGCCAAACCTTCCTCCTGATTTATGTCAAACCTCCTGTCATGCTGCAGAAAGGGCTGGAGGCACAAGGTAAACAAAGAGATGTCAAGCCTTGGAGTATGATCTTTCAAGAGTAGTCTGTTCAGTTTCTATTCCACATGAAATTTTGTCATAAGTGAGGAGATAAACTTAATGCACTCTGGGTTTTACGTAGACACTGAATACTGTGTTTGATCACCTGTTCATGATTTTTTTTTGTTTCTGATTCTGTACACAGAAGGAAGAAAAAAAATGTATTTTTAATGGGTAGAAAGAAAGAGAAATATTTCATATCTGAGCAAAAGAGACAGAAAGGTCCTGATGCTTAACAATAGGTCCCCCTGGCTACGTTAGATCTTTCTTTTCTTATACATACAAAGCTCACTGTAAGTTTTGTGCATGAAAAGAAAAGAAACCTCCAAATGCAGCTGCACTGCTTTATATGGATTCTTCAGGGTCCCAAGGGGCAGCCTCATCTTCTCAGTAACAAATCATTGCTCAGGTGCTAGAAAACATTTGTGGGAATGAGACCCAGCTCCTTAAATTTCAAGCATAAATAGGATCATTCCCAGGAGTGGAGAGATGCTGAGGTTTGTCTCTCATGAAGCCCTGGAGGTTGAGGAACCACCTGTTAGCAAGGAGGGAATTATTGACTGGTCTAAAGGAGCAATGGGGAGGGGAAGAAAGTTTATTTTGGGTTTTAAATTCAGTGAGCTCTTTTAGCCTCAACCTGTGTGTTTGTGGGTGGACTAAAGCATGATAGACAGCCTTTCATTCACATGGCTTCAGTATTTGGTGTCTGTGCCTGGCAGGAGACAAGATCCACCTACAAACACTGCAGTATTTTTAAACTTGGCTCAAATATCTGTCCCCAAAACCACTGCATACAAACCAAATCATTCGCTAAAGATATTACAACTTATTTTAAAAGCAGTGCAATTTCACTGCATAATGTTCCCAAATGGGATGAGTTGCTTAAGTTACTTATTGCTTTAATAACTGCAGCCACAGATGGACTGAAGGATGCCGGGGTGCAAGAATTCAGAAGGGACTCTCAGAAGCTGTTGGCATGTACAGCAGTAAAAAGGTGGTAACATTTTAGCATCGACCTTGTTTTCACCACTTAAAAGAAAACCTTCCTGTGATAGAGACTTTTATGAGATCTTTGTATCAGATAATCACATTGTAATGGAGATAAATATGCAACAAACACTGTCACACACTGCAAGTCAGACCAAACCCACATGAAAATCAAGGTGATTGGGCTGTGGAACTGGTAAGATTGTCCTGGACAACTGCATTTGTATTTTCCTTGCAACTTCATGAATATTTTAATAGGAGGACAAGATGACCTGCTTCAACCTGTGCAAGAGCCTCTGTCACAGAGGCACTGGGGGTCATGCTTCATGGCCTCACACCCCCACAGGGGTGAAGGAGCCCCTTTCTCACCACACCACCTTGCAAAGGGCATGGTCTTCACATCAGCCTGAGCCTGGCTCACCTCCTGCACATGGGGACTCGAGAAAGGGTCACATTCAGTAAGTGACAAGTCTATTCAATTACACAGAAAACACAGCACAGAAGGCACTGGGCAACGTTTGTACCTGTGGTTTGGAAAAACAGCCAGGCAAGGACACCTTGTAGCTGAACAACCTGCTGTGCTCAGAGACAAATTGTAAGCCTGGGCAAAGGTGCACAGATGGGGCATGGTCTTACCCCTCTGCCACAGGCTCCCACCTTGCTGCAGGTGCATCTTTCATCCTCTCCACACCTTGATTGTCTAGCCATAAAAATAGGATAGTGCTTTTTCCATACCTCCCAGGCAAGTTGATAGGATAAACATATTGAAGAGATCGTAGCTATTCAGACACTGTGGTAGTTGTGGGGGACAGTGGGAATGTAGCAGCACCAGAGATAGAAACCTGTGGGCACAGATGTCTGTCTGTGTTACCCCGTGGGCTGGTTACTCTCCCCATGTGTTCAGACTCGATAGACGAGCATACACAAATTGAACACAGGCTGTTTGGTTATCTGCCCCACGACAGCTTTTACAGACATAAGTTGCATAACCTACCTAGATAAGGGTAACACATAAGGCAGCTTCTAAGCTTTCTTTTTAAGTATAACTGGAAGTGAGAGAACAAAGTTCTCCTGGAATATTTTTGCTTTCCCCCCTTTGATATATTTCCTATTTAAAAAGCAAGGCTTGTTTTTTATTTTCATAAACCAAATTATGTACTCCCTCTAGTGTCAGAAATTGTATATGGGCTTAAACCATGTTTGATCAAATGCTGCCATAAATGCTAAAGTAAGGTTCAATTTCATTTTCCCACATTTCAAGGTTAGTAAGTTATAGCGATATGTAGAATTAACAACAGTCCTACATGCTGCTGTTCTGCCTCCTCAACACTGCAGCCACAGAAAAGAAATATATCATTAAATGGTGAAATAAAATTAGTACTTGTCTTATTTATAAAGCCAGGTCTCTGATTAAGGCTTTTTGCCACACTCTTTATTTCCAATTCCAAACTGCTGCTTTGAAAGGGAACATCTGAAAAGCCAACTTGTGCAATAGAAATGCACCAAAGGGGAGAGCTAGAATCAGAGGAAAATCCAGGGAAGGACTACTGAAATTCAGCAAAGAAAAAGGGAGTCTCCTCAGTGCTTTGGGATCTGTTATGGTTTCATGGGCTTTCCCAGATCTTCTTTTACCCTAAGTTGTGAGCAAATTTGAGCACAGGTCTTACGACCGTTGGTGCACCCAGGGCAGCTCCTCAAGACAGCAAGCCCACCAGGTTGAACCCTTCAGCTGCACCAGGTGCTCAGTGCATAAATGCTTCTGCTCATGGAGGGTCAAAGGCAAATCACACTGCAGAGGCCCCATGTTCTCCTACCCAGCTTCTCTGGTGGGTCATTGTTAGGGTTCTTCCAAAAAGTGTGGGGGAAGGAGTGTCTTCTGTTGCACACAGAAGAGCACTGTTGGCTTCCTACAAAAACATATTGACCAGGATATCCGATGTCCTCTGTGGGTTTCTTCTCTGATGCTGTTTTTGAATCATGGGTAGAGGTAACACCCTCTGTTTTCCACTAATTGGAAGAAATTACTGTCCCTGGCATCTGGCTGCCCGCAGAGACTCTGGCCTTCCTGCCAAGCAAGGTCACAGAAATGCATAACTTGGTAGGGCGAGCAGTGACAGGTGGAAATGAAAAGCAAAGAAGGGATCCCAGCTCCAGGGCAGTCTCAGTCCCTGTGTCTGGCTCTGGCCAGCACTTTCATGCAGAGGTGCCTAAAGGCAGCACGCAGATACTGAGTCCAGGAGCTTGGATGTCAGCTGCTGACCACTCACAAACAAAGCTCCTTTCCTCTAGCCACCTGACCGCTGATTATACGCATCTAATTTTATCCAGCCAGTTTGAAAGGACTATCATTACTCCTTGCCTAATCCTCCCTCTAAACATGCTGTTCTGGACAGGCAGACTATGGCCATGGGCAACGCAGGGGGTGCAGCCAGCAGGCATGGTCCGAGAACAAAGCTGCAGAGTGGCAGGGATAAGGGCTGAATCCTCGGGGATGGACTGTGGCCCCAGGTAGGTCTGGAGAAGGTCCAGGAGGTGCATCGGTGCTCACCTGAGATCCACATCTATCCAGATCTCAGCAGCTTCAAAGCCTGGTTTTAGGGAAGTAAAAGAAAACAGCAGAGCTCAGTGCTGTTGATTTCCTAAAAATATACAAAGCTGTGGCCTGAAAATTGTGCCACAGTGTGGCTGGCCAACCTTCTCATCAAAAATATACCCAGCACTATGCTGTTTGTCCCCCTGCACACACTGTGGGGAGTGCCACCAGCCATTTAAGGGAAAGAGAAAAACAACCATTTGTCCTTTTCCTTTTCATGGTGAGAGACCAGCTGAAGCTGGACTGCTAGGAAATCTTTTGAAGGTCTGGAAAGCATTGTTAAAATTTGGCCTGTTCAGATAAGCATCTATAGGGCCAGGTCATCTTGTCTCCTCTTCACCTGTTTGTTGCAGCCAGGTAACACATACAGCCAGACAGTGAGCAGGGACCACCACCAGCTGGAGGGGTCCACCACCTGCTTTGGTGACCTATTGGTTCTCCAGACCTAGCTCGCATGTCTCAGCTGTTTTTTGCTTTTGATCATAACCATCTCGTTCCCCTCAAAACAGTATTAATTATTTAAAGTCATCAGGTATTGTCCTGCTGATGGGAAATCAGCACTTTGTACTGGGTGCTCACCCACAAAGCTATGTAAGCACCCTGGGGTACCCACTCCTGCCACCTTCAGCCAAGTGGTTAGCCTTGGTTGGGACATAACAGCTTCTTCCTTTAAAAAGAGAAATAAAATGAGTGAGCTTCTTTGTAGCCATTGTGTTTCTTTACAAATCACCTACAAAATGATTTTTCATCATCCATCCCTGAACAGATGAACAAGGAGGGGTTCCTTTACTACAACTCCAACCCATTTTCAGCCAGCACTTGGCCCAAAAGATTTCTTTCTCAGTGCTTTTTTATTTCCCTCAGAAATATGCTCCCACTGGTTATTCAAGCGGCATCCAGTGCCACCTCACTGTGTGCCTTTTCAAGTCTGCCTGCTGCTGTTTGTCACAAACGTGGTCACGCCTGTTTTCAGCAAACACTCTTCTACCCCCACTGCCTGACACCATCAACATAAAGGCCCTCTCCAGCTCTGTGTGTGTGTTTATACAAGCATTTTCTGCCACGTGCCTGTGTTTTGGAGGGTGATATCTGTTGTTTCAACTGCCCAGTTTGGGGAAGGGACTCACTGGTTTCTTTACATGCAATCTCCACGGAAAGGTGGCTGCTGTATTCCCCAGCTTCAACAAAGCTTAACTAGTCTTTAACAATACTTGTGTTATTTTAAAATTGAACTTAAGATTTCACTCTCATTCAGTAAGTGGCAAAACTGGTCAGGGAGTTATAAAGTAATACATCAGAATTTTGCAGATATAATATTTGGTCCAGGTCCCATAAGCAGCTGTGCAAGCTTATGCCTTAGACTTTTTAATGCATACCCTTAACTTGGAAATAACTTGGCAGGATGAACTTCTTGCAGAATGAGGGTCTCAGCACGAGACCAGAAAGTAATCTGCCTCATTGTGCCAGGAGTTCTGCATCTAACAGTATCATGCTGTATCTCCAGTGATTCACCACCTTTTAGGAAGGCATTTATGAACAAACACTATCCAGGGGTGACTGTGAATATTTTTTCCAATATTTCAAGATGATGACATTGTAAAGACCCTGAGGAACTATGGGGAGTGCTTGGAAGTGCACAACTGTAGTCCGAGGGGCAACAGAGAGAAGTTTCAACAAGGGAAATGCTGTTTAGATATAAGGATTTTTTTTGCCATGACGATGGTCAAATACTGGAATACTGTCACGCAGAGCAGTTGTGCAACATCTGTTGTGGAGATATTCCAAACTCAACTGGAAATGGCCACAAGCCACCTGATCAGTCTGAACCTTCTTTGAGCAGGAGGTCAGATGAGATGACCTCCAAAGATCTCTGAAATGATGCTATTATTCTGCAATTACAATTCTGCAATAAAATCACACAGCCGCCTTTCAGATATTACGGTGAATGCCACGTGTTGTGTGGACAGCAAAAGCACTGACTAAACTAAAGATTAAATGTGTTTGCCTACCCCCACCAGTATCCAGCCTTTTGCTTAGCTATTTTCTGCGTACAGAGTTAACGATCCTGCCTATGCAAAAAAAAACCTCTTCCGTGATTGCCCCACTAGAGGGTGCTTTAGCAATATAAATCTTAAATACTTGATTTAATGCTTCATAAGAGCCATCATGTTAGAGAACTACTTTGCACATTGGAGACTGCCAAATTTTTGAGGCACTCTGAAAAACTTTGCAATAGTGGATCCAGGATGCTGCATTTGTGCGTATGTGATAAACACACAAAACAAATACAAAAAATTGTTAGGGGTCATTTCCAGAAAGCCAAGAAACTGGAAAACTCATGTTTGGGTTGCTGTTGACAGGAATTACAGGGTTGTTAACTTTTGTGGTTTCACTGTAAGTGTCCTGATACTAACAGGTTTTGCTTTTCTTACTGTTTTTAAAGGACACTCCTTACAGCATGCTGTTTGCTTAGGAGTGTTAAGGTTCCTTGGCACAAAAAAAAATAATAAATAATTAAAATACAGCCCCGCTGAAACCATCAGCAAAATCCTTGTGAACATCCGTGGAGCCATCAATGGCAGACAGGCTCAAACTGTGACTCTTAAGTCTTCAAACTTAGAAGACAAATACAAAGAGGCCCCATCCTGATAACTCTCCTGAAGTTCCTGGATACAGAGAAATGGAAGAAAAATGTTCTCCTTCAGCTCTTGTTATAGGATTCGTTGCAGATGTCATGTGCAATCTTTCCACATTATGAAAAAAATGCAATGAGTCACACAGGGTCAGATTGTTGGTGATGCTGTTTCACCCAAGCTCCTTTGCTTGCCATTTTCTGCTCTGTTGCTGAAACTCAACAGACACCTGACATTTATCATCAGGTAAATATGGCAAATAGTGGCTGGGACATTGTTCAGGTTCACTCTACTGTACCTTTTGAAATGCATGACAGCACAGGAATAAGCCTGCAGGCAGTTTTATTGTAAGCTACAAATCTGTTGCTTGTCCCCATGACCAAAGCATTCTGCTATTGGCACATGGTGATCCTGGTTTCAACGGTAAGTAGCCAGCTAAAACCAACCTTGGTTTTGTACCCAGTTGTGAAAACTTGTTCAGAATTGCATCTATATTTATAAAACAACATGAGAAATAGTGGAATGAATAGAAGTAGGAGTCTTATCTTCACTTTTTATTCATCAGCAATGGTTGAGTTTCAGTGCATCCAGGTGAGACCTGGGAGAATTCCACTTGAAGTTCTCTGGTGCATCTGCCTTAATCTGGCTCTCCTGGAAGCTAATCTACTTACCTAGTGATGGGCTAAAATCACCTCCAACTCCATTTCAGAGACACAAATACGTCTCTCCTTGGCTATGTCTCAGTTAGTCTCTCTTTTTTTCTTGAAAACACTGCCTTGTGTGTTAACATGTTGTCCAGCCCCCTCAGTAGCACACAGTTACTCATTCAGGCATTGTTCAAGGCAGGAGGAGATAGATGAAAACAGGAAGGCAAAGGGTAATGTGCAATGTGAAGAGGTTCACAGGTCCTGAAGAAAGAACGAGAGAAACTGATACTGTAAAGAGAATGGGTTTCACAGGAGTTAAAAACCTATTGCAAGTAAGAAAAATCCTACTGGAACTCTTGGGAGGGAAATGAGCTTGCAGGACTTAGCATGTCTTTGAAGAAGCTACGTGAAGGACAGAAGTGCAAACTCCCTCCTGGCAGAGGAGGCTGTGAGGCACAGTCACAGACCAGTGCTGCCAGCCACAAGCTCTTCTGCCACCTCAAGGGAAGGAAGGAAGGAAGGAAGGAAGGAAGGAAGGAAGGAAGGAAGGAAGGAAGGAAGGAACCTCGCACTATTATGGGCAGATAAAAGGAATAATTGTGATGGGACACAACTATAAAAGCTCAGGAGCAAAACAAGATACAGCTCCCCAGGGACACAGGTAAACAGGATATATTAATACTTTAATAATATTGAAATGACTAACGCAAGAGATGTCCAGACTTGTAATGGGGCAGGAAAATTATCTACTGATTACATTGTGAAAAGTATCATTTCTTGTCACTAAAAGGGCCATTCGGGATCAGGTAGTTAATGTAGTTAACACCAGCAGCTGAATATAAGAAATCAGGCTACAGCAGGGAATGATTAGATTGCCAGTGCTGATGCATATTAGAGGGCCTCAGCCCTGGTGGTTCAGAAATACCCTGTGGGGTACTGGGCTCCGGTCACACATTTCAGTTGAGGAGACATTGCTAGAGCCAGTTTCATGGTCCCCTGCCTGCTCTGCTCCAGCTCGGAGCCAGGCATTCCTGCTGCCATGTCCACATGAAAGAAAAGGCTGTTTTTCAGCCCAATCACAAGTCCCCGGTCCAGGTCCCTGCTTGGCTGTGCCCAGTGGAGAGGAGGTAATGGAGCAGGGACCGGTGGCTGCGGCCACAACCTCTGCTGGCAGGCGGCTCTGCAAATAGACCCTCCAAGACCCAGCCAGAGCAGCCTCAGAGCTGTTAGAGATCTCCAGAGAAATTAGATAATGAAGAGATATCACAGCAGAGGAGACAATGCTCTTCCTATTTCTGAAAAGGGGAGAAAAAGAGACAAAGAAATTATTGACTAGTCAGCTTATCTTGATTTCCTCTCTCAAATCTGGAGGAAATAATCAAGCAACTTGTAACTGTCTAAAGGAGATATATGACAGCCAACATGGATTTGTCAGGAATAAATCATGGAAAGTTTATTTCTTCCTATGACAATATAATGAGCCATGTGATTTGGAGAGAGGAATTCACTGTCGTCACTTTAGTACCTTTACTGTCACTACCCTCTCTTCAGTGGCCTACACAACAGACTCATAAACAAGTGAGTGAAATGTATACCAGCTGAAGGTGTTATCAGCAGTATATAACTGGCTGGGGAACCCATACGTAGGTAATAGTACCAGTAGTTCACAATCAACACGGAAGGATGTACCAAGCAAGATTCCCCAGGATCTGTCATGCACCCAGTATTATTCAATATTTTCATAAATTACTCAGATGATGAATTAACAAGCATACTTTATTAAATTTTCAAGCAACACCAGTGCTGGAAAGGCTACAAGCAGGTAGGAGGACAGAACTAGAATTTAAAACATTCCTGATAAATTAGGAAAATGGCCTGAAAGCAATAGGCAAAAATTCAATAAGGACATGCAAAGTTCTACATTTATTTCCTGAAATGCATGATGGAAAATGCCTGGCTATGCAGCAATATTCCAGAAAAGCACCAAGCTTTACAGTGAATTACAAAACTACACAGTTGCAAAATAGGCAAACAGCATCTCAGTGTACCTGAGCTAGACTTCTGTCTGTGGGCCAGATGAAGAAATTTCAGTAGTAATAAGGGTCTGGTTTTGGACAGCACTAGCCATGAAAAATACTGGCCACCTAGAGAGGGACTGGAGGAGAATGGTGAGTATCAAAAGTAGTCTAGAAAGCATGACCTGTGCTATGAGAAGAGGTTGAAGAAAGTGAGGCTGTAGTCCAGAGAAGAGAAGGCTGAAGGGAAATGATACCAGTTCTCAGATATTCAAAAGATAGTCAAAAATGGGCTATAACTAAAGCCTTTTCCATGTCCATCCTGAAAAAGTCAAGAAATAATGAGTTGAAATAAAAAGAATTTGAATGGATGCCAGCAAAAACATTAAAGCAAGCAAAACCTTGAACAGATTGCTGGATGAGGATGTGGAGTTTGTCTTTAGAGGTTTTGAAGGACAATTTAGCCACTCATCTATCAAGAATGAAACAAATCTAGGTCACACTGCCTGGAGCCAGGGAATGCTCTCTTGCTCTTAAGGAAACCTCATAAGCTCAACTCTCTAAGACTTTTTACTGGTCATGAACGTTTTCAGTGAAAAATGTTTGCCAGAGTTAGAACTGGTTTCAAACCTTTCTACAAAAAAGATTAATCACAAACTTAAGGGAAGATACATTGTTCTGCTCACATCATGACATGAAGTGCAACAAGAGTAAGAAAGCCCCAGTATCCCAGAAAATTGGGACCTGGAAGTTGGGAGCAGATAATGTTTCACTCCTCCAGTCTGGGCAATAGTGGGGTCCTTACACACCTCCTCCTCTTACCCTACTTCTCCATACAGTCCGAGCAAGCAGACATGGGCAATGTCACTTGCTGCTGTGCCAACTATGTCTATCAAACTATTTATCTTGTGTATATACCAGCAATTCTGGCACAGCCTGGCCTGACTCTGGTGTGACCTGTGGTTTCTTCTTTTCTCTGTTACACTCAACTGAAGGCAGCAGCATCCAGAGACTTGACTTTGGTGTCTTAAGCATCTCTTGCCAGGTAATATACTTGAATTATCACAGTGCCCATATGCCATCCCTGGCAGTTGTGTATCTCCACTGCTTGTGTAGGTATGCAACTAGGTTTTTGTAAAACACTCAGTTAAGACTGATTAGTGAAGGTTAGGATGCCAGCCTGATATTTCTGAGCCATGCAAGGCTCCAGAGAGCTTACAGGAAGAAACAATAAATGAGCTTCT
Source organism: Aegotheles bennettii (assembly GCA_013398125.1). Classification (NCBI taxonomy): domain Eukaryota; kingdom Metazoa; phylum Chordata; class Aves; order Caprimulgiformes; family Aegothelidae; genus Aegotheles; species Aegotheles bennettii. The sequence goes on from VZRW01012188.1 coordinate 70,510, forward strand.
CCTGTCACTAGAATCAGATATGTCATATACACGTTGGCAGGAAGCGATCTCTTTGTATGGGGTTCATCAACAGCCCTTCTGCAAGTCCCTGCTGACCACTGCATGGGGGCAAGCTGCAGGCAGGCACAGATGAGCTGTGCACATATAATCCATTATGGCATGGAGTTAGAGCATTTTTTTCAATATCCTGCTGACTTGGTGAGCTCTCACAGTCAAGGAGAAGTAGGGAGATAACTGGAGGGATAGGAACTTATTAACCTACTGCAGAAGCTTAGCCCACCTCTCTTGGGAAGCTGCTCGTTCCTCACTGTGCAAGTATCACTTCCCAGGGTAGGTCCAGGGGAAAGAAATGTCAAACAAATACTTTCATTAAAACCATAAGTTTCTCTTTCCCCTAAACTGCTCACTGTGTTTGAACAAAGGATGATGAAGCAACCAGATTCTGCAACCAAGTCATAATTTCTCATGCATTATCACTGTAGGTCCTGTCTTGCCTCTGAAAAAAGAGGCAAGAAATAGGTTCCACCGGATATTATTTCAGATTGTTAATATAATCTCATCTCTTCAGAACAAAGACTAACTCTGCCATTACTGAACTTATTTCCTATCAGTAGTTTCTTATTAAATTGATTTACTTTAAAACATTAGCCTAAGACACCTGCCACACAATAACCAAGAAACTGCATTGGGCAAACTCTGCCAACATTGGAAAGTCCAGTAACTCCAAACACAAGGACATGCCTGCGTTACTTCATTTTAACATGCTCTTGTGCATGCTCAACATGAGACAGCATTTAATTACAAGGCCACACACAGTTTCTTCCATGGTACTCCCGGGCAACTTTACAGCCCTGAGCAGCCAGCCATCAGTTAATGAACAGTTTTATTTTGTCTCAATCAGTATACAGCCTCACACACATATGTCAGATCCAGACCTCATTAAAGGTTTGTTAATTTTCTCATGGGTTTTCTAGGAGTGCTGTCCTCTTTATGCCTTATGGCTCAATTCACGATTAGGTTTAGGTGCCAAAAGTGGTCTGAGGAGCTGACTGTGACTGATAAAATCACCACATCTTAAAGCGTTATTTCCTGTCAGCTGAGCCTCACAACCACATATTTTCTCTTCACCTAAATAATTTCTTATACAAGTAGATTTCCTTCTAATTCATTTTTACACAGGTCAGCTGAAGTATCTAGCTCGTCTGTGGGAAGTCCTTAACATAAAACAACTCAATCACATATGATGGGGTCAGCTTTACCAGGGACCTACTTATGGAGAGAACTGAAAGGGACTTTTATAATGGGTAGGGAAGGAGATGGTGGAATTCAGGGGTGCCTGGATCAGACCTAAAGGGATCTGTGGTGCCTAGAAAAGCCTCTCCAAGGGCAGCTGGGAGGAGTCATATTAATTATCCCTAGAGTTCAGGACGGATGCTATGAGGCAAGCAGGAGTGAGGAAGTGGAGTCCCTTTTAGCTTCTTTGGCCAAGTACAGCAGGAATTCATCTGAAAGAGACCCAGACATTTTGGAACGGGGAAGCTATCTCCCCCTTTATCACTATCTCCTCCTTTATCACTTCTGCATCCATTCCCAAACACACAGACTGTGGCCTTACTGGCAGGACCAGGTGTACTGTAATTAAGTTCAGTCACAACTGAATACAATAAGCCCTTAATGAAAACAAAAATCATTGCATTTATTAGAGAAACCTCACTAGAAGGCTTCTTTACTCTGAATAAAATTTAAATCTATGTATTCTAATCCTACATGGAGAGCCACACATATGCATGTGGATCACAAGAGCATAGTGGTGTAAAGCTGGATCAGGGCACCACTAGGCATGGATTATGAATACAGTGATTACATTGGGCACCTTGAATATGTTCCCTACAAACAGGAAGGGGGAAAACATTTTTCACTGGTGCACATTGGGAGTTTGCACACCGTGAGGGCAGCCGTTCAACATGTAAAAGAGTGGAATTAATGTGACACTTCAGTTGATAAACATTACAATATTTAAACTGTTGGTTACAGTATTTTATAGGGGTATAAGTCGTGACCACTACTGAAGTGTGAAGAAAACAACATATGTCATTATTTTACCTTTTATGTAAAGAAAAAAGAAGTATAAGGCAATTGTTCAGCCTAATTGTTGTATTTGGTTGTGATTTCTATGCCTGCCAGACAGTAGTTAGCAGGACTATTACAGTGCATTAGCTCTCTGTTGGTGTTTAATGACAAACAGACATGGTCCATATTCATCAAGCAATTATTTATATCACGACCTTTTATAAAGCTGTGAATTACCCTTAACACTTTTACAGTGAGTGATATTTCTAATAAACTGTTAATTTTGCTCCATAAATTGTTCATATTTTTAAATGGGAAAACTAAAAACTGTGAAATTAAATCTACAGTGCAAGCCGTGCGAATGGGATCTATGAGACTAGGACACAGTTTCAGGTCACTCTAATGTAATAAAAGTGCATCATTACAACAGAAATTAAAGGGAGCTGCAGATAATAATATCTGCACAACAGATTTTTATGAGAATAAATGTATGTGACCTGCCAAGGTAAAGAATGTACACAGATTTCTTCAGTGCTACCACTGGGACAGGCTCAGAGATGGCATCTACATCAGACTTAGCCTCAGACCTTCAGCTGCAGCAGCTCTGTTAGATACCTTCACCCCTCACAGCTGCTCTTCCACCTTCCTGCCATCAGAATGTCACTAACACACACATGCTCCAAATCTTCCTTGCGTTAGCAATACCTTTGTACTGCGATACAAAAAACAGAATGAAATTCTAGGGGTCAGGCCATGCACTTTCAGGAAGGCCAGATGCTCTCTGATGCTATTAAGGTGTTGTCCCAAAGAGGAGCACACACTCCAGGCATACCTGGATCCTGTCACAGCGTGCACGTCCCAAATCAGAAACTTGCTTAGGCTTTGTTCAGTTCTGCCAAGGGGTCTGATTTTACAGGAACTTCACAAGATAATTTTTCAGACAGGCATCTGGCGAGCTTATCATGAAGACCCTGGAGCTTAATTTCTTACATTAAGACACTTAAATGTTTTAAGGAAAACACCTGATCCTAAATGGCTGTGAGTGGCTTTGCCTTATTTTCAGAAGTGATGGAGGCTCTGCAGGCTCTGTACACCAACCTGCAGAGAGGCATCTCCTTCCATCTGGGTTTCCCCAGGATCATCCAACGGAGCACCACCAACATCTTCCAAATTACTGATGGCCATGAAGTGCCACTGATGTCCAAGCCCCACCTGCAGGGTGAACCAAGCCACATATGAGACCACATGCTACTGAGACTCAAACAGCTTCTGGCTTCTAAGGCTGGAGCCACAGAGGAGACTGACAGTGACCGTTGTGTCATGCTGGGTGATAATCCCATACATTTTTCTTCCTAAACACACTTTATTGCTGGTAGACAGTTGTGTAATGTACTACTATAATCAGAAACTGAGCACATGTTATTTGGCCAGAAGCATTAAAATAAATCTTTAATTAATAAATGAGTACATTTCTCTAATGGGAACCAAAATCAGAAGAGTAAGATGACCCTGTCTAGACTGAGGACTACCATCTCTATTGCTACGTTCCAGCACAAAGCAATTTTTCAGGAACAAGGAATAACTTCCAAAAATAGAGTTCAGAATAGAAACACTGATTTTATGGTTTTGAACAAGAACCTTAACATTCATGTTTCTCATGAATATTTTATATCTAGACAATTTTCTGTTCCTCAGCAATGTACACCACCAGAAACCTTACCTCATTATGTGCTTTCTAAATGGATTTTCCTCATCTTCTCAATGCAGTATTGCCTCATAGCATGTGACTGATTTAGCAAAATACTTTGAATTTTGATGCAAAGCATTGAAATGTGGTTTATAATTATGCAGCAGAAGCTCATCTCTTTTGTTCCCTGTTGCCTTGTCACTATCCAAATTCCAAACCGAGAATCTGCAATATTTCAACAGTACTGGGGCATTGGGGCTTCCTAGGTGTTGAGCTGAAATAACAGGTAATTAATTAATTTTGAAGCCTACAACTCATTTTGACAATACCTTCTGATTCCCAAAAGATACAGCATAAAGTAGGGCTCTTATTTTACCTTGCTTTGTGCCATCTAACACCCTGGGAAGGGATGAAAGATCATGCCTTACCCTGTAGATAAAGTACCGTATCAGGCAAAGGCTAAGTGCATTTTATTTATATGCATAAAGCAGCATTCAGTGAGAAAGACAACTGAAGCAAAGCACCTATTCCATCCTCTCCAGCTCACATAATCATTTCAAACTGGCATTTATTGGTGAGAAGATACTAGCAGAGTTAGATCTGATTGCTTCATTGCTAGCAATATGCAACCCTGAAAATAAAGATTCAGAAGTGTAGGGGTTTTTCCCAATGTATCCACCAGGAAAAATTAGAGTACCAAAACAAAAACTGCCAAACCAGGCTGTTATGTTTTCTAGCTGTCCACAGAGAAAAGTAAAAATAATCTTTTTTTTTTCTACAAAAGTACTTTTGTACAATCTTACAATATCTCACTATCTAATTTTGTTTCAAATCTCCCAAGAAAGTACCAATAAGAACTTACAAGAGAGTACAGTACAGAGCATATTTCTGCCATGAAGAAAAATCTGCCTTTCAAGGCTGTGGTGACTCTAGTTTTCAGAAAGCAATTGAACAATTACAGGACATGTAGTTTTGGTGGCGGGTAACTGGAAAAGATTAATACTTTTGCCTTACAGTTAATGGAGTGTTATACTCTTGTTGGTTAAAAATACAGTAATACTGTTGAATGCAATTGTGATTGCTGCCTGAAATATGGGATGAAATGACAAAGAGGGAAAAGATTTCTCACTTTGAAGCATCTCAGGTGGATGAAGAAGTATCAGTAACATTTGGAACTTCAGCGACTGATGTTATTTCTAGGTAACAGAGCCCTCATGGCCTTTCTGGTGGCATTTTTCAGACTGTTGATGGTATAGATGTTTGTGGACGCAACTGTGAAGGTACATTTCCTCACAGTGACATTACTTTCCAGAATTCTTTTTATTTATGTAGGTAATTTCCATTTCGTTTTTACACCAATTAATGAGCTAGTAGGTAAGATGTTGCTGATTTAGTAGAACACTGCTGGCTGCTTGTTTGCAGAGGAGCTGAGACCTCACACGTGTATGCTTGCTGCTTGCTATCTAATGGCCACACTGACTGTCAACTGCAATAACAGCAGTAAATAGCTTGCTTTCAAAGCAACAGTGTCTGTTAAGGAAAGATAGCATCTTCCAGATAATTTCACAGTTGGCGAGGCTTAAGGTGTCATTTGGAGTGGGTTGTCATACAGGTGCTCAGTTCTGTATTACACAGCCCCAGAAAGGACTTCATTTTAGTAGCTGGCTAAGAGGCCACCATACAATGAAGACCTGCGTACCTGGCTCAGGGAAGGGAAGCAGCAATGCTCTCCTAGTGAACTCAGGGATGGATAAGGATGGTATGAGTCATAAAAAACCTAAAACCATTTAGGTTGAAAGGGACTTCCCTAGGTCATCTTGTCCAACCCTTCTCTTGAAGCAAGAATGACAAAAATCAGACTGCTCAGAGCCTTGTCCAGTCGCACTCTGAAGATCTCCAGGAGTGGTGATTTCACAGCCTCTTTGGGTAGCTTGTTCCAGAGTTTGACTATCCCCATAATAAAAGATATTATTCCTGTTATCTGATTGAAATATTTCTTACTGCAACATGTGTCCCTTTCCTCTTCTCCTATCCCTATGTTCTTCTGAGAAGAGCCAGGGCAGAGTCCAAAATAGACAGAATTGAAAGACCCGTTTGAAATAAAGATATTTCTGATAATATGCCTAGATAGGTATATAGTAGTAGGCAATTTGGAGGCAAAGAGATACAAATTTCTCTGAATGGTCAGGAAAACTGAGGTAATGTCTATTCTGAGTCTATGCCAGTGCAAAGGTTCAGGTGTCTAAGTCATTAGGCATTATCACCCTTCATTCTGTTCTGGCATTAAAAATAACCATCATCATATAACTTTGCTCTTTGTCTCTGAGGTGCAAGAAATTGAGTTTTACTGCACTCAAGGCCTGCAGTTCACTTTCTGCCAAACCAGGCTCATCTGAGAGAAATTTCTAAGAATAAATAGAGCAGATGATAGATTGATTTTAGGGCAGGGAAGACAGAGACTAATTCAGCTGGCATCTGGCAATGGTGACTAAGATCCTACTCTTGAAATGATGGAGTGTCCTTCTGAATGGAAGTGAACAAAATTCTCTCAGGAAGGACGTGTGTAGGAGGAGAGGAGGCTTAAGAAGAAAGTTGATAGCTTCTGTTAACCTCTTTAAGGGGCCAGCAAATAAGGACGATTAGATAGAAGTTTTCCTTAGGTGGCATCTTTCAGAGTTTTGTGCTGTTCTGCTTGCGACAACTAACAGTAGACTGAAACCAAGGAGCTGGCTACAGCTTTTGAGCCATGACACACACATATGATTCTGAATTTCACTTGGTGTTTGGGAAGATGTCAAGACACCAAGCAATGACTCCAGACTCAGGTGTTTTGTGGACTTCCATCCTTCCAAGTCTGAGTAGGAATGTCCCATCAATGGCAGCCATGAAACCAGACACAGAGACCCCTGCAGGGCAACAGAGGTGCTCGAGGTCCTGGGAGCAGAAACATAGCTTACAGGAAAACCTGGGAGAAGGTTTGGGAAGGGAACATTCTGCTGTAAGTCATGACCTTTCACGTGCTGTGCCCTTGCTAGTGTCAGTGGGAACAAGACTGATCAGTGTGGCCTGGTTGTTGATCAGGCACACTAGCACAAATCTGGTAATTCATTAAGTGACACTGTAACAAGGCTAAGGTGAAAATCCATTTTCCAGAGATATCCAAATATCTGTTGTTATGCTAGAATTAATAGCTATAGCTGCCAGGAACAAAACCACAGGTGACTAAATGTAAACATAGTCTCTTTGGTAGAGACTTCATATCTGTCATCGTTTCTCATAGCAGTGTGAAGAAAGCAGGCTGCACTATAGGATCATGACTGGCTCTAGGTTTCTGTCCTGGCATTAAAGCCAGTTCTGTCTTTCTTCAGAGGATGAGCATTTCCATAGCGTGTATTGGAAAACATCCAACAGCCTTTGATTTCTGTAGTCCCATGATTAATTCTTTGAAGAGATTTGGCTATTTTAAGACATCTTAAAAAAATTTATTGTCATCAGTGATTGAAAAGAATTTAACCCTTACAACTGACCAAGCTGTGAAGTTACTTTCAGGAAGGCCATTGCAAAAGAAAATGTGTCCTTCAAAGCTGAAGAATCCTGAGAGCATCCTAACAACAATAGAATCAGAAGCAAAGCAGCAGAAAAAAAGAAAAAAAGTACTTATTCTATGGAAATCTTTAAAACAGAGGCCTATATCTCCCTACATGTCAGACAGTGTCAGGCATATTCTGCTTTATGTACTCACAAACTGAGTGTGAGAATAAGTAGGTGTTATGGATATTGGGAGAACAAAAAAAAATTATCTGGTGTTTAGTGGTAGTTATTGAAAGCACATACACCTTCACAGCAGAAATATAGCTCTGGTTTATCTCTTGAAAACAAAGCTGGACAAGCTGATACTGAAAATACCTTTCTTCTAAGATATTTTTCTGCATGAGAACTGTCAGTAAACAGACTGGATGCCTCCAAATTTCTTCCTGGTTAAAAATATTTGAATGTTAGTTTATGTAGATACACATCAGAGCTTGAACTAGTTGCAAACTATGCTGGCAGGATTGATTCTTGTAGCCAGATTTCAGCCTTTGGACTGAACCGTGAGACTCTTGCTCAATCAGTAGCTGTTTGTGCAGGTCCCAAGAGTCTGTTTTCCTTTTTAGAGTGACCAGAACCACTTGCATTTTGAGAAGGAGTAAAGATGGCAGGTCTTTCAGCAATGGGCACTTCCCAGTTGGCAGAAATGTCCCTGACAGATTGGCATCCAAAGTTTCATTCATCTTGAATGCTGGTCTACGCAAAAGAAGGTGAGCCTTTTACAACAGCCTTTACAATTAGCTGTCACTGCTGACTAGCCAAAGCTCCATACAAGAGTTAACAAGTCCTCACTGTTTATCCAACATCAACAGTAGCCCAGCTTGAGAAATGACACGCTTTACATAATACATGGAGCTGCAAAATGACATGTGCATTGTCAATCCTGTTGAGAAAATTAGCATTTGTGTTGACTGGACACTTTTACAGAAGAGAGTGTGACCTTTGTGTAACCTAGCAGCAGGTAAAAGATCTTATCATAAAAATCACAGAAGTACTATACATTGCTGGCCCTATGCCTATAAAGGAAAAAGAAACAAAACAGTCGAAGCAGAATTATAGAATTCATAAATGTACTAATTTTGTATGAATTACTGCTATTCTGAATGTACTAAATATCAGCCCTAGGAGAAAAGAAGTAGTACTACATCTATAAATTTATGTATATATGTCATGGCTTAAGTAGAGAATCATATGATCAATGCAGAATGACCTGAGGTGCTCAGATATGCCTCACAAATCTCAGCTCTCACAAAAACTCTGTGATATAGAGAACACACTCATCTCCATTTTATAGCAGAGGCAGTTGAAGTCCCTGGAGACAGAGGCCAGGAATCACCTTCCTGACCATCAGGCCTTTGACTACTGTGTGACAAGCACAAAGAGAGGCATCTCCAAAGCACAAGCTGGCCTTTTAAGTAAATAGGGTTTTCAGTGATGATGCTCTTTAAGTACCTTCTTTCTGTTCCTAATTACACCCAGTGAATCTCAACATAAAAGGCATTCAAAAGTGATAGGACATGGTGGAGAAGAACTCAGTAGTCCAAAATCTCTAATAATTCGCTCATTGTTATTTCTTTCTACAAAAAACAGCTTTCTTTAGTTATCTTCAATGTTTTTTCATAGTCATGTTTCTCAGTCAAATACAGATCTGGTAAATACATTGGACATTTAGTTCTGCTTTGTTACTACCATACAGACTGCCTGTTGGAACTACTCGTGTAAGAGTAGAATGATTTGCTGTTACTAATCTCCAACTTTTTCCCAAAGTATTGGCTATGAAGGAGTTGTCACTGGTTTCTCAGAGAAAATATATGATTCAGAAATGGTGTTTTGTTTTTAGCTGCCAGCTTTAAATTAAACTTCTTCAGGGTGTTGTCTTGGAAGCATCAATAAACCATTGTCCAGTGCACTTCAGATATGCTTATGCCTAGCACGCTTTTCTGTGCAGAACTGGAATAAAACAAGTACCTCGACTCTGTGTGTCGATTAGTTTTTGCACACTAGCTGAAGAATCCAGTTTTGGGACAACAACATCAGACCTGCAGAGCAAATCAATGCATTTCTGCTTCTTCTAACAAGGCGGCCATATATGCTAAGATTAGGTACTGTTACTTCTGTAACAGAGTGGGGAGCATCTCTTCAAGCACAGCAGGATCCCTTAGAGTGACCAACAAGCCTCTTTTCAAACATCCCTGAAACATGTACATTCCATCATCAGTATTTTAAACGCATTTCATACAATCATAGAACAATTCATGTTGGAAGGTACAAGGAAGAGTGATGCTTCTCAAAGGCTTTTGCTTGCAGAGGTCTTTGAAAAGGGATCCTGTAATGACAGAGGAAGGGGCTATCACAGTATCCTTTTAGATAAAGTATGGACCACTCACTGGTGCAGGCAACTGTGTGGCAAAGGACCTCTGCAAGTCTTTTTTACTGTTGGCAAGGAATTGCCTTGGAGCAATTTAGTCCCCTTTATTCTTTCATTAGAAGTAATTGCAGTGGTAGTACAGGAACAAGAACCTCAAGTTCCTCCTAAAACCCCATTCAGGGCATAGGCTTTAAGCCTAACAAAAAAAATCTGATGGAAGAAGCATTAAAGTAAATTTTCAGCACAAAAGAACCTTCTAGGAGCTTGCAGTAAAACACAAAATGTCTCCATCGAAGGGGTTCTTACAAAGCTAGGAGTGCAACAAAGAGGTAAAATGGAGATTGGGATTGCCTTAGTCTCTTCAGTAATGAAGGGGTTATGTCTGGACATAAAATTGTACTGTACTGCCCTGTCGCTCCTTCTATAAAACCCAGCATAAGAGTGGTTTCTTCTGCCTTTTAGTCTATCTTTTTAAACCATATTTTCCCTATGAAGTACTGAGGACTCCACATTAGAAACTGAAGCTCCCAGAAGACAAGGAGAGCACAAACAGCATAATACCTCCACAAATATATCTTAACTCTTGTAAAAAGTAAAGGATTTGGTATGTTTTTGCGGGTTAAGAAATACACAAGCATTTGTAATTGAAATAAGATGTGTAAATCATACTGCTTACTAGAGGCTTTATCCAAAATTCACAGAAGTCAGTGAAGGCTTTCCACCAAATTAGTCCAACTTGGAAATCAAGAGTAAGTGTTATTATCCCAAAATAAACTAGGAATAATTTGAAATAACTAAAATAAGTAATCTAAAATAATTATTAATATTTTGGAGATAATTAGAAAAGTTAGGAAAAATATTATTATTCCAAAGATAATATATTCCTAAAACATATAATAAATATAATAATCCCTAAATGAGGTAGTGCCAAGAATCATTAATTATAGTTAAGCTATAAACCTCTTCTACACCTTCCCAGTCTTGTTGGGAATTTTTCCTCACTGGTGCAAATTATGGCCTGTTTTGGGGTAATTTTGTGGTTCAACAACTCATTTCATTCAGGCAATTCAACACCCATCAAAAGCAACATCATCTGAATGAAGTGCATAATCCTCAAGTGAAAAGTAACACATGCCATTTTCAACCTCCTTAGCCATCTGGTCTCTCATCACCAGATTATTTTTAATATTCACAGACCACAGCCATGAAAACTGCTTGGGGACTAGAGAAAAATATAATTAATTGCCATGACCTGAACTACTTTTTTTTGCTACATGAAGGACACTGATTATTTAATTAACATTTTGCTTGATTGTTCTGAAGGGTTGGAGGGATTATTAGCTGGACTTAATTACCAGTATTTCATAAAGCACTTTATATTCCAATCAGAAATGTTTACAAATTGATGATCTGGTGCAATACCTTTGTCTGGTGTACAAGTTTGTCACTCCTAATTAGAGGTCCCTTGGAAAAAAATGCCAAAACAAAGCTTAGGATGGTAATGACACAGTAGGCAACAAGAAGGATTGGCAAAATTGCCTCTATAAAACCAGAATTATGAAGCATTGTGCCACTTTCTGCTCTTTTGTAACCAGCACACACCAGGCAAACTCTCCATCAGAAGGCTAGATGGGAGAGTAGTGTGTGCACATGCACACATGTATGTGTGCAGGCCATATATCCTGTAGAACATCAGCTCTGCACCAAAAATGTCATGGGGCTGCAGAAGCTGCAGGTCATGGGTGTGGTGTTGTCCTAGGAGGTCCCCAGAGGAAAAAGCCCAAGGTGGTACCTGAGTGAGAAGTGGTTGCCATGGGCAAAGCAGTGGTCACAGATTGGTCATGAATGTCTAGGGCCAGTCAGGTTATGGTGTCACTGAAAGACCTTCTGCTGGGCTGGGGACTCATGCCTGTCCCTAGGCACATGCCACCTGAAGGGTTCCAGCCTGTGAAGAACATGGATCTCATCCAGCAAACCCCTTTGCAAGCCTTGCACTTACGGCCCACCATCAGACAAAGAAATGTGACCCTTGTGCTGATGGGGAAAGGACAACTGGCTGCCACCAACTAGTCTTAGGACATTTCTACACCACCAGCTCACCACTGGGACAACTGCACACCAACCAGCATGTAGCACTTGTTCAGCACCATGAACAGAACCTCTGAGAGCAGCAGCTCTGCTCCCCATGCTCTGATTTCTGCAAGGCAACTCTGTATACATAGGGGAGTTCAAGTGTATGAGTCACACAACTTGTAACAGACGATGAGGTAAAGGCAATTTGATCAAATATATTATGAACAGCTCATTTCAGGTTGTAGTCCTGAACATCATTTTTAAAAACCATGTTTTGATGTTTTTAAGTGCATCTGTTTAACATTAGTTTTAGAAAATATTTTGGGGGGTTTCATAATTTCATTCATTTAATAACATTTTTAAACAAGTTTTTGAATGTTTTATAAGTGCATTTGTTTAGCATTAGTTTTAGAAAATATTTTTGGATGCTATATAAATGCATTTGTTCAACATTACTTTTAGAAAATGTTTTTTGGATGTTTTATAATTGCATTCATTTAACATCACTTAAACGTTTTTTTGAATGTTTTACAAATGCATTTGTTTAACATCACTTTTAAACACTGTGGTTTTATGGTTTTTTAACTGCATTTTTTAACATTACTTTCAGAAAAGGTCTCATATTTGATTGAATTGCCTTTATCTCATCGTTACTTTTTCTGTTACAAGTTGTGTGACTCATACACTTGAACTCCCCTATATATACAGAGCTGCCTTGCAGAAATCAGAGCATGGGGAGCAGAGCTGCTGCTCTCAGAGGTTCTGTTCACGGTGCTGAAGGTGGCTCTGTTTATGATGCTGAACGAGTACTACTTGTTGGTCGGCGTGCAGTTGTCCCAGCAGTGAGCTGGGAGTGAAGTGTCCTGAGGCCAGCTGGCAGGGTTCAGTTGTCATTCCCCACCACTACCACCCCCCCACACACACACACCCCGCCCCCAATGTACAACCCAGGTCAGCCGTCCCTGACTAGCAGAGTGTGCAGGTGAAGGCAAGAAAAGGAGAGGGAGGATGTAGCAGATCGGTGAAAAGCCAAGGCACAGAGGCTGGAGTGGGCTTTCCTGAAGTGCCTCTAGTGCCCTGTTGTCACATTGACCTCAATCAAGATCTCATCTTAGTGCCTGAGCTGGTTTCAGGGCAGGGCCTGGGTACAGTGATCATCTCCCTTTGCCAGGTCTCTGCAGAGGTACAAAGCAGAAGGCAACTATACTACTCAACTCCTGACAAGTCCTGCTAACCAAGACTGGGGAAGTTTCACTCTGCTCCAGACTTCTCTCCATTCCTGGAGAGCTCCTGACCCTCCTTTAGATCTTTCTCTCAAGTGGATACCTCCTCTTTGTCCTCCAGGCCATGGCAGGGGCAAACTGCCCCCTGCAGAGGGTGTAGTGTGCTACAAAGACAGCAGTTGTGCTCCTTGCAGCATGTATTGAGTCCTTGCTGGATGGTTACAGAGCAGACCTGGTGGTGCAGCACCATTGGGCAGGCACTAAGAGGCAGAAGGGCCAGGATCACAACTGGTGGATGTGATCTTCAGAGAGACAGAAGAGAGCAGAGGGGACAAGCAACAGCAGTTGGTGGCAGCTAGGATCAGAGCAGGTGTCTGGCCCATGGGATGTGCTCCTGCAGCCTATGCTGAGCTGCTTGGAGGGTGTATGGGTTCAGCCACATTGTGGGGAGCACAGCTACCACGGACACATGTCCTGCCCATCTAAGACCAGTCTCTATGTTTGCATCCAAGCAAGATCCCAGGAACTTGGTGTCAAATTCTGTATGCTGGAGCTGACTGTCCCTGACAGCTGTCACATCAACATCTTAGGTCCCTGATGTTGCCACCTCTGCCTCTCCTGGGGTCCTGGAGCTCAGCAGCCCCCCTTGCTCCCAGCAGGCAGCACACACAGTCACCCCTCCTCACACAGGCTCTGCAACCTCTCAGGCTCTGCCTTGCTCTCAGAGAGGGATGGCGAGAAGGGGAGGAAGGGAGGCTGTCATGACTTGTTTCTTTCAAAATGCTGTTGGTAATTTGGGGGTGGAGAGGAGCCCTCAGGAGGCAAATCTGAAGTCAAGTAGGTTTCTTAATGAACCCTTGTGCAGCTTTAGTAGGGCGCTTCTGGGAAGAACTGATTAGACATAGTAACTCGATTTCCAATACTAAGATTAGCCGATGATCTAAAGATAGCTGTAGTTATAGGGCTCTGTGGTATATCAAGGTTAAGTAAGGCAGAAAAGATATTTTTGTTAAAAATCAATATTATGACAAAGAGGTTAACCATAAAGAGTCTGACAGAAAGCTGTACAGCTCTAGGGTGCAGCGAAGTGGTTGGCAATCTGATTGCCTTCAGGGAGAAGGGAACAACATAATTAAGTGATGGAAGGGAAGGGAAGGGAAGGGAAGGGAAGGGAAGGGAAGGGCTTGCTACCCTTTAAGAAATACAGTTTCCTCCAAAAGGAGATTCCTGGTTTTGCTAACACTCTTTCTCATACACCTTTTTGATAGTCTTACTAAAGGCTACATTAGCATAAATAAGCTATGTTTTCTTTTTATTATGCTCTCCAGGTTGCATTTAAATAGATCAGTATGTGGTCATCCGTATTTGCAGCCCTCTGGCCTGGTTTCATCTTGTGTTTGTTCACTCTAGTGGAAGGATATACGCATACATGCATATAATCCCTTTCTCACTACAGGGTTTTAATACCTGTTTACAGCAATGCTAAAGGTAGTTATCAAGCTTATTTAATTAGATTCATCCAGTTCTCTTCAGGCTACTACATCTCTGATAACCTGAGCTGCTGCATAACCCTCTCTGCTTTTTCTTTGTGGAAAATGTGCACAGCTTGACCAGAGCAAACCTTTCCAGAGTGCTTTTGTTTCAGTCAAAAAAAGAAAACTGAAGTAGCAGTGACTTCGGTTACAGGCAGCTGAACAATTGCTGTGCCCTAAGTACATCAGTGAGCCCCTGGCAACCACCTTTGGGCATGTTTGTGTCCACGCAAAGCAGCTGAGAGGCTGCTGTGCATTTCCCAGATGCTACAGACACGAACATGCAGGCAGGCCATTGCGACAGGAGGGCTGGCACGCTGCTGCGAGCCCACACCCAGCTTTGCCTCACTGCTGCATGTTCATCTCTCCCTCCCTTACACTAGATTAGCTCAAATAGCATTAACTATGGGAAGCAGCTTGCCCCAGTTCTGTCAAGGAAAGTGGAGAACACCCATTTTATAGGGGTACAGAATTACTTGACGGTTCTACCAGCACACCAGCACACACCCAGAATTCAGAAGATGTAATCAGTGATTTGTGGATAGATTTGATTGAAATAATGCCAATTTAGGTCAGATAGTCATGATCAGAAATAAGAATGTTTTAAATAAAAAGAAGACTGTCTATAGAGGAGACTGCAGCAGAGTAACTAAATCAGATCAAAATCACACCTGGGGGCTTGTTTTTTTCAATCTGAACCATAGTTTAACTGTAAAGCTGATGCTGAGCTGTGATTCACACTCCTTTTATTAAAAAACTATTTGCCTTTTAGATTGCTACTTCAGTTTTCTTCCTATTTGTTTCTTCCATCTTCCTATTTTTTTCTTCCTTTTTTGCATTTTCTCCTCATTGCTCACTGATGGGAGAAGTGCTGTGCCAATTATCTAATAAAATTCTGGCAGAAATTCAATCACACTCAATATGTATGGCATTTTTAAAAAAATCTAAATTATGGTTGAAAAGTCAGGAATCTGGTTATCCCAAGAGTGATAAAATAGCAGACTTCCTTTTGTTAACACTCTCATCTTCAGAAGGGAGTGGGAAAGGACACAAAGATGATTTGGGTAAATGCAGTATCCAAATATATTTATAAAAGACATCTTTTTTTCCCCACCACCCACCTCATGTAGGACTATCTTGAGCTCAGCTTGTCAGCACCCACAGAGTCACTGCTGACAGTGCAGATTACAGCTGTGGAACCCAAAACTGTTCTGCTCAAAAAACTAAAATCCCTAATGCAACTCACTACTCAGTGCCTGACATACTGTGGTGAATGGGAGACAACCCAGAATTTCCATCTGTGCCATGATGGGCACCAGGGGGAAGGTGGGGTTTGCTCCAGGAAACATTGTGCACTCACGTATTCAATCACAGATTGTCATTTGTACTTACAGAATACTTCATGGCTTAACTAGGCTTGAAGGGTATGTCAAAACGGTGCAACTACCAGTCATCACAGCTTCTTCATGCTAAAGAGGTCTTCTCCTGGTTCTGTCCAGCTCTGGGTGTCCCTGAGTGAAGGACTGCCCTGAAAGAGCCCTGCCTGGTGGCACCCAGGAGAAAGGGAACCCTTCTCCAGCCCTCAGAAACACTGATCCCACCACACCTGGCAAAACATGTGGCCTCAGACAACAAGCAGGGAGTTTTGCAATCAGTGGAAATACATGTGGTGCTCATGAATGCTGACAGTCCACTGGTAAAGCAGAGAGGGTCCCTGCTTCGCTTGCAGCACAGCTCTAGCACAGGGACTGACAGCAACTTCTCTGCAAAGTGTAAAGCTGTTAGAAAAATGTCAGAAAAAGACAGCTCAGTGACCACATTTTTCAATCTTAACTGGCAAGTGAAAAGAAACATTAATTGTCTGTTTATGTCATCTCTTCCCACAGCTGACTTGTGCAGAATACAGTTTAAGGTGGCATTAAAATGTAAGGTGGGTGTTACAATTTGCCTGAAGTACTTCAGCAGTTTTTAGGTTTTGTTCCAGGAATTATCTAAAGATTGCCATTCTACCGATGTCCTTGTAAGTCACCTATATCCTCTGCCATTCAGTACGGGAGTATACAGCCCCATGATTTACACAGCATTTCCAGCAATGACAGTGCCCTAGTACATGACGTTCATTCTTTTACATAAAAAGCATATCAGAGGCGGGTAAGTACCAGTCTGGTACTCTGCAAATTTATCTGTGGTACTCAGAGCCAAATTCTGCCCAAGGTTCATCAACACCTCCCACCTGCACTCTGCTGTCACCACTGTGGGAGCTGTACATAGGCAGCGA
Organism: Aegotheles bennettii; assembly: GCA_013398125.1. Taxonomy (NCBI): domain Eukaryota; kingdom Metazoa; phylum Chordata; class Aves; order Caprimulgiformes; family Aegothelidae; genus Aegotheles; species Aegotheles bennettii. Next base: position 87,329 of record VZRW01012188.1, read on the forward strand.
TGCTCAAACTGCACCATGACTTCCTGTAGGTAGATTTCCAGATCCGTATTTAAAAACACAGACAGTTGCTTGATACTCCTTAAACAGGCACGCTTCTGGCCTCCTGGCTTAACCTGCTTAGGAGAAACCTGACATCTTGCTGCTTTTTTTGCAGCACAGATGGGTCCTTTGCAGCCTTGAAACAGCTTTCCCAAGGCCTGAGTATGGCCATGCCTCCTCCTGCAACACTGAGATGCTCTGCCGAAGTGCCCCAAACCTGCGTGTGCCACAGCAAATGCAGAAGGGTGTAAAAGAGCAGCTCGCAGCAAACCAAATGCAAGAGTGATCTTTCCCAGTGTGTGAATCACCACTCCTGCCTGCACTCGCACAAAGGGAACAGCTGCAGCCACAAATCAGGCGACTTAATAGGTCATTGCACTCTCCAAGTATTTCCCTTCGAGCTTTTCTCTAAACAATATAGAAGAAATGTCTGATCACATTCCCTTCATTAAGGAGCATAAACGAATCAAGTAAATCTGCCAAAATATGCCATCCATCCACTGGCCAGTGAGGTGTAACTTCCAGATCCTGTTAACATCATTTACAGTAATGTTACCGGCAAAAATGTTCAGGTTTGTGAACTGACTTTTTTTTTTTCCAGACAGACAGCTGATAATGAGGGGATTTGCAAAAATTGTACTTCATGCAAGCATAAATACAATTAGATCTAATTATCTGAGTGGCAGCAGATACACTGCACTGCACCCACAAGGGGGGGGACTGTTGCCCCTGAGGATCACCCGGTGCTGCCCAGCGCAGCGCTGACCTGTCCTGCTGTGTCAGCTGAACTGGCACTGGCAGTTGCATCTATTACACCCATCCTGAAGTTGTGTAAAATTTCCTTTTGGCTCCCTGCTAGGCTACCTTTCACCATTTTGCTGCTGGGCTGGGAGCCATATTGGCTTCAACAAGTAAGCAAGACACAGGTCTGTGGTCTCTCTTCAAACAATTCCCACTCTAAGAAATGCCCCATCTCCTCCATGGTTCACTTCACTCCTCCAAAATCTCCCTCCTACAGTCCCTGAGGGATCAGACTGACTAGGGACAGAGAGGTGAAACCGAAATTTTCAGCTCTCTACACACATGCTCTTCTCTATCTGCTTGTGCTCCTTACACTTGTGCTCAGAACCCTGCAGAGCAGCAGAGCTGTTTTCTTGACTAAGAGGTTTCAGGGCACTGACCAGAGCAGGTCAAGGCAGAAAAGGAGTGAACATTGGGCCATCCCTGGTAAAAATGTCAAAGGAGAAAACATCAATGTGTGAAAGTCCTAGGAGTGTCGTTCCAGGAAAACTATAATACAATGTCAGGGGAGGGTTTTTTTCAATACAAGTCTCTCTTGTTATTGAAACCTATAGGTTGCAAAGGAGATCTCCACAGCATGTGGTGCAGTTTCATAGCTGTTAGGGTCCAGCAGAACGCTGAATATTTGAGGGCATGTAAAATTATCATTAAGTGGCTTTTATATGCCATTACACCTGTTTTGCTGGAAGCATCTCTTCATCACAGAAATGTTCCCAATGCCATTTATGTTACAGCTCGGTGAGAGGTCAGTTTTATGCTTTATATTCTTCTCCTGAGCCATACTTTTCAAACTAGCACTTATTAGAGCAGAGTTGGGAAGAAAGCAGGACCTTTTGCACAGAGCACCTGTGGTATTAGTAAAACTGTTTATCCAGCAGAGATAGGAATTGCCACAAGAAGACTTACAAATGGTCAGCTGAATTTAGTGCCGTGTCCCTAATAGCAGGCTATGATAGATGGACTAAGAAAGAGACATGAAAACCCTGAGGAGTGCAAATATGTTTTCATATTCTCTAGTTGATTCACTGAATGATCCCAGTGGGGTTTTATTCTTTATCTTATTGTATAAAATTATTTAAGTAAACAAACAGTAACATAAACAACAAAATAAAACAAACCAAAAATCCCATTATTTTATATAACATCTACTTAGCACAAAAACTAGCAGTATGAGATCCATGGAAGCAAGAAATGCTCTTTTCAGAGCACACATCCTGATTACCTGAAATGCTGTGGTGTGGCTTTTGCTTTTGTATTTTTCAGTATAGCTTTTCTGGCGACGTTTACTTCCACACTGTAGGTGAGGATAATCCAAAAAATCCAGGGGCCCAAGTGATGAGAACCAGAGTTGGTATTATCATTACTGACAAACCTCAGGGATTCAGCAGCAGCCCCAGTTTGGACACTGAAGGTCCCAGTTTGGCCAGCTGAGCCGTTTTGGTGAGGTGAGAGCTGTGTAGAGTGTACTGTTCTGTGCTAGCATGGATTTGTCACAAAAATTTCTTTACAACCAACCAGAAGTGTACATGGGAGAGAGGGAAGAAGGCTGAAATTAAATGCCTTCCAGCTCTGAGCACCTACCCATCCGCTGTGAGGTAAGTAGCAGGTTGGGTTTTTCACAAGGCTCTCCAGCCTGAGCATCTAGGCTCACATTTCACAGTTTCCTTCGCATGCAGCTAGAAATATCCTTGCTGAGAAGATGATGAAACTAATTGACTGGCAATGTTATTCTATTCCCATGTCTTTAATAAATTCACATGAATGTGGACACCAGTGCTACCTGCATGCTGGTGGCCCAACCAAAATGTATGGAAGAGGAAGAAGATGGGGGGGAAAGAGTAGGGAAGGGGCTGGTATCTGTTGCCATCCCTCCAACCTGCCAGTGGCTCAGTGGCTGCTCAAGGATGAAACCCCAGTTCATGCTTAGTCTTGCAATTCCCAACCCAAAATCTTGCTAAAACAATAAGGCAGCCACCTTACTTCAACACGGTACAACAAGGAGATGATTCTCTGCTATTTCTGTCAACCATCACAATGCAGCGTTCACCTTATAAGTCACTTCCCACCATAGTGAAAAGGGGCAAATACAGGTCCCTAACGGCTGTTTGATACAGCACACAGATCTCCACTCACCTAAGATCTACAGTAAAATCCTCTACAACCACTTAAAAAAAACCCAAATGCCTGTCAATTTCTGATATTTCCAAGGGGCCATTTTTCTATCTGATTTAGCTTTGCCTCACTTTATCTAATTAGATAAATCAATGAGAATTGTAATTTGGACAGAGAGATGTCTGAGCAGACCTCTCAAAGGAGGAGCACGACTAGAGGGATCACCCTACCATGGAAAAGCCCACACTGTTGCATTGTATGTGGAGTAATGTACTTCAAATTTAAGGAATAGCTCCAGCCTACAAACCTGTGTGGCCATCAAAATCACAGGATCAACCCTTCTTACTTCTAAGTTCCAATAAAAGAGGTAAAGAAGTGTAATAGAGATACACATTTTCCATCTAAAAGCTGCTTTCTTTTTCAGCAGCTGTGTGTCAATGTACAGGGAAGGCAGAGGGCTGGGTAAATGCAATGCCTGTAAGCCAGCCTCCCTTGGATAATGGCTATCCAGCTGGTGAAGAAATGAGAAACATCAATCTAAGGTACCTTACCAACATGTTAAAGCATGTACCTGTATACCCTCTGGTACACTTCAAGATGGAGGGCTTGTATTTTTGCGCATTGGTGGTTGTTCTGCTGTAGGGTAGCTGACATTTTCTTGTGTGACTTGGCCTGGGCACAGCCAATCCCCCTTTGAAAAGCTTTGAAATTTGAGGCAGGTTCTCTATGAAATTATGTAAAGGAGAAAAAGAGTGTAACAGTCTAAAGAGAGAAGGAGGGTGACACGGAGAGAAGCAACGTTATCTGAGTGCCTGGAGCAACACGTGGCCAGAGGGAAATATGCTTAAGAAAATTTAAATATAGCAGCACATTGTCCCAGCCCCTTTCCTTGGCAGAACATACGGCTGAACCTCCTTCTTTGTTGCAGGTGATTTTCTGGGGTTTGGGTTGGTTTTTCTTAAAAGAAGCTGGTAAATCGTAACTGATAAGTGAAATGAAAGAAGATTTCTTCCCACTTAAATGCAGTTCGTTATCAATACCCAGGTCTGACTCACGGTACAGGAAATGTATTTTAGTCCTCACAGGCTATTGTGACAGTCACCATGAGTGCTGAAGCACAGACACTGACATGTGACAAGCTGTGGCAGAGCCGGTACCACCATTCGCCTGTGGAGAAATGCAAAATGTACTTCTGGCTAAGACAGATAAGGCAGCCAATTTAAGATGCGTTTTAAAGCAGTTCTAAATGCAATTAATCTTTTAAAAGCAGATTTAAGTTAAGGCCCTGGTGCAGCAATGCAAAGCTTCATGTCAGAAGTCTGTAAGTTTCTGGCATTTCTGATTGCTGATCTAAAAGAAGCAAACAACTAGGGTCAAAGTTAAAATGTTTCAAATATGAATGCATTAAAAACAAATTAACTTTTCTGATTGATAGGATTATTTAACTTTGAATCTTTCTGCTTTGAAAAAGCTGATCACACTAAAAAGTGTCCAAGCCTTTGGACCATTAATATTCAATTAATAAATGTCCTGGTTTAGATTAATTAATTAGAATCCACCTTTAAGTTTTATAATGCAGTAAAACAAGTACCGGAGCAATTGTTTCTTAAAAAAAAATTAAAATCTATGCCATTACTGAGGGAACAGGGCTTGTAAAAGGTTGTGTGGAAAGGCAGTATATCCAGCTGACTTCAGTGGGGAAGACAGCTGAGCCACAGTGACCATCAGAAATGTGGTAGAGTGAGTGAATTGATAAATTCCAGAAAATCATCCCTGACTATAAAATAGCTTGCATCAAAAATGCAGAATAACATCAAATTGAAATCCTTCTTTTCTGCCATATAAAAGAAACCAAATCACGAACAGAAACTTAGAAGGTGCTTTTTAAAGGAAAAGAAGCCTCAAAATGGGACACAGTAACTTGTGGAAAGACAACTATTGAAAGATCTCTTACAGATGCAGTCGCCTGCTTAACACAGAGTTTCTTAAGTCCTCATTCTTAATTGATACAAACATATTTCTTTGAGAAATAGCATTTCACTCCCTTGTACCTCTGGGAGAAGCCACTGATTTATAGCCTACTGGGAAAGCTGCCACGGGCAGGCTGTTATAGCCGTGTTCAGTATTAGTCACCATCAGCTGTTTCTGCAAGGATATCTCATGGCTCTCCTGCTCCCATCAGTTCCACTTTTTCAAAGGTGGGATGCCTCCAGCCACATTTCCAAAGGTATTTGAACATCTTGAAACTCACACCTGGAAAGCAGAGGTGTTAATGGCATCAGCAGCTTACGGCCCAGGCCCCTCCATCCAGTGCGTGGGAAAATGAGATTAACAAAGAAGTCTGAAATCTTCTGAGCTGACCACCAGTCTCCTAAATGCAGATGCTAAATCCACAAAGCTTATTGTGGTTTTAGGTGCAATCCTACATCTCAAGGTGGCCTGCAGGATTTCCCCATGCATTTAAGCAACCATGGATCATTAGGAACTAAACAGATAGGATGCTTTAAAAAAATCCCACTGGTTGTCCATCTGCATATCTGCGCACATAAGTGTGTTTGATCATCTGGTCCAGGTTCTCTTGTGGAAGCCCATGGTATTTCAGGAGTTTTGCTATTCTCATCCTCATTATCTGTCCTGGCTGTGGACCCCATACAGGGCTTCAAATAGAGACACCACCTACAGTCCCTGCTCTTCCCCCTCACCCAAAGAGCCCTTGTGAAGAGCATTGCATGTGCACAGCAGAGCATCTAACAAACCAAGGACAAGAAATAAGTCTGCCATCACCCACTATAGACTAACTTGTCTAAAATACAGGTCCAACCCTGCCTTAACCTAAACTCTAAAAATGTCTCTAGATCTAAATAACCAGCAATAACAATTTCAGGATAGGCTAAAAACAAATATCCCCAGGCACTTTCTACAATTCAGGGTGTGCTCAGTTACCAGAACATTCTGGCAGTGGCACTCTGTAACAATCAGCATCAATAGCCTTACGCCAGGTTGAGGTTAAAGTGAGTGGCAGGCTCAGCCTTTGCCTTCAAGATTGGATTGGCCCGGCTTATGTTTAAAATCTTGAATTTAGTCAGAGTTTAGTGGGAGTTCATGATCAGTCAGCAAGTGCAAGACTGAAGCTGGGTATCCACCACAGGCAGGCAGGAGCTGCTTGTAGGTCTAAGCTAAATATAGCTTGGAAGGTCTCTGAGGCTGGCAAAAACCTGGTCATTAGAGAAAAGCAAATAACTTAGATGAGGAAGAGCTTAGCAAACACATATATTAACTGGAAACAAGATAACATTGCACTACCTGTTTTATAGCACATTCTTAATTGCAGTAATCAAAGAGTCTATAAGGACAAGGCTGCAGGTGCTGTAAGACCACTATAACCTACTTACCACGTTTATTTATGAGCCTACGTTTCCTCCCACTCTCTTTCTTTGCATGTGGATGGAATACCTCTCTAGTCTAGGCTTATTTTTTCATTATTGTCCTACAGACTGAAGTACAGTGAGCCCCATATCTGGAGTCTCCAGGTGCTTCTGTAATACAGATAAGTAAATGACTGACAGCAATACAGCTAGGCAAATAAAATACACTGGACTGATAGGAATTACTGCATTAGTTAGGCTCAGTAGCAATTTCTCACTTGGGGTACTAACCCACCAAAACAAAGCGAGAGTTTCTCTTAAATTTTCATTACTGTGTGTGTTAAATTACTCTTTGATAATTTTTACCAAGAATCTCTTATTAAATATTAAAATTAAACAGCCAGATCTGACATAATTTCAAATTGTGATAATCCAGAATTTTTGAATTGTTGACTGGAAGTCAGACACTGACCGAGGCTCTTGAGAAGTATCCCAGGCTGATAAACTGCCCTCAGTTGACAGATTTTGCATTTATTTTTCTAGCTTCACTGAAATCTATATGGAAACTCTTTTTTCTTTGATCAGAATCCACCTATTTGGTTCATGCACAAGACATCCCAGCTACTGTATTGCTGCCATAGCTTTGGTTTGCCTTTGATATTGGTCTGGTTTGGATGGCAGCATAGGGATTGACATAAATCACTTGAATTTTGCCAAATCACATCTCCTTTAAGGGCTGCACTTTCACATCCATGACAGGTGTTTCTCAGAACTGTGTATCCACAAATGGGGGCAGTCACAGGAGAAGTTTTACCTTTTCTTATTCCGAGACACGCACTGGGCTGATCTCAAGACAGATTTGGACTGTAAAATTAGTTTTGGATTTAATTTTAGAAAACACTCACTAAAATACCTTCCTGAATATCACTAGAATACTATCAATGCCTAGCAACAGTTATTCTAAGTTTGTGAAAGACTGGAGTTGTGCAGAGTAGGAAGGAAGATGATGGCATAGATTCATAGAACGGTTTGGGTTGGAATGGACCTTAAAGATCACCTGGTTCCAACCCCACTGCCATGAGCAGGGACACCTCCCACCAGACCAGGTTGCTCAAAGCCCCATCCAACCTGGCCTTGAACACTGCCAGGGAGGGGGCAGCCACAGCTTCTCTGGGCAACCTGTGCCAGTGTCTCACCACCCTCACAGGAAAGAATTTTCTCCCAATATCCAATCTAAATCTACCCTCTCTCAGTTTAAAACTCCTCATTCTGTCGCTACATGTCCTTGTAAAAAGTCTCTCTCCAGCTTTCTTGTAGGCCTTCTTCAGGTACTGGAAGGCTGCTATGAGGCCTCCATGAAGCCTTCTCTTCTTCAGGTTGAACAACCCCAATTCTCTCATCCTTTCTTCACAGGAGAGGTGCTCCAACTCCCTGATCATCTTCGTGGCCCTCCTCTGGACTCACTCCAACAGCTTCATGTCCTTCTTATGTTGGGGACTCCAGAACTGGACACAGTACTCTGGGTGGGATCTCTTGAGAGTAGAGTAGAGGGGGAGAATCACCTCCCTCGACCTGCTGGTCACACTTCTGAACTGAACCTCCAGAGTTCCAGTCAAAACCTGTAATGCTTTTTATTTCAAGAGAAAACACAAATTAATGAAAGGAAATATGTTCTAGGAAATATTTCCTAGTAAGATTTTTTCCTAACACTTGAAAAATTATAGCCTTTCTAAAAGGCATTTATTCTTACCAGGTTTTTTGGTTGTGTTTTTTTAACCCTAAGGGGTTTTTTGGAAAAATGGGGGGGGGTGCTATAAAGCATCTGTCCAAAGTGAAGAGCTCCTGCATCCTGTAATAGCTCATTTTTTGAGCTTGCTCAGTTTGGAAATGTAAAGGAGGCATATTCATGTCTTGACTTCTGCACTACAAAGCCACAACTGCTCATTCCTGGTATTCTGCTGTTTCTCATCTCCTGATCTCAGTTTTCCACAGGAAAAGTTCACAAAACAAATAGAGACCCTGTCAGAACAAATTCTGGCCTACCTTATGCTGAAGTTTGTTTTAAAATGTTTGTTGACTTTTAGTGGCTAAAAGTCATCAGGTGGTAACACAAGGATGGGAAGAGGAAAAAAGATCCTGTGGTGGACTTAAATCAGTATTCCTGAAGGACGTGTGACCATGCAAGAGCAGGTGCAGCCCCACAGGAAACACAGAGTACTGGTCAGTTCAGCTCAAAAATCCCCCTCCCACACATGCCAAGTACTGCTGGACACCTCACCCTGAGGCACCCGGGTGAAGGGCCAGCAGAGCATGGGAAGGTGGGACAGAACACTATGGAAAACATTTGATATTGCAGCTGGAACTTGGTATTTATTTGCAAGCTACCAGGCAAACCCCCCTTCACCCCAACACAATGTGATGGTTTTGGGCAGCACTACCCACCCTGGAGCTTCACAAGGGAGCACTGGGGCCATGCAGTGGGCCCTCTGCCACCCTCCTCATCCCTATGTTGAAAAGCAGCTGTCTGCCTGGTGCAACCAGTACTGCTACATCCAGGGTCTGCCTTGGGGCCAGAACATCTATCAAGATCATTCCTACCTTGATTGTCACCCTAATGTCACCAGCACAGCCTCTCACCCCCCAAATCCGCTGTGCCCAGGTCCTCTCCAGCTCTATGCCACCAAGCACCTCCTTGCTTCCCTGTGTCTTCGGACAGGTGATGGTGGAGGCTACAGTAGGATATCTCCTCCTCCCTGGTCTGTCATGATCCCCCACGCTTGGGATGGTCTGGCAGAGCAAATATGCCCTGCCTGCAGAAGGCTGTCCATGCCCTCTTCATGCCACCAGAGCAGGGTTTCCACCTCTCAGATGACAAATCAGGAAAATTCAGCTTGACAGGCAGCTCTTTCCCCTTCACCAGGGAAGGGGGACAGCAGCTGGTCAGCAGGATGGCAGAGGGCACCCATGCCATCCTAATTTGGTCCAACACCAGTCACAGGGACAACATTTCACTCCATGTCTAGGGAGAAGAGAAATATCCATCAGAAGAGGACTGGGGAATTTCTATCTTTTGGCACAGAAGACTTTCAGAGCTGAAAGCATTGCAATGGGCTGGGTTTCTAGGAATGGAGAGAGCGAAGGATAGAGAATTTCCTCTGCTAGAAGATACATATGATCATCTAGATCCCTTCTTTGGTTAAATCAAAGTTGGGCATAACTGAGACATATATTACAGAAACTGCCAAAGGTAGACTGTCTTTTAAATGTTTTACACCTATCTATGTACATTCCTCATGATTTCAAACCCATAATAAAGAAAGGAGAAAATACTATCACCTACTTTTATGGTTCTCACATGTTGTTTTTCCCAGCGCACTCTCAGATTCTGATATAAATTTCAGCCTTTGTTTTAGAAACAAGGCTGTTTCTCATGGTTAGAGAGAAAAATATGAAAATGTTAACCCTAAAGTCAAAATGCAGAAGCCAAGGCCAACAAATCCAGCGTTTATCTTCATTTCACAGCTCATTTTTTAAGTCTATCCTGTGATTTGGAGAGCTGATCCAATATTTTCAGTGTCCTGGCCTGTCAAGAGTGGTATATGAAGTACACAAGGAAGCTGATTGCTAAGTGCTCTGGTCTCCTACAGCACCATTGTGTTTGCCTCAGAGAACACAGGAAGATTTTAGGAAAAAAAATCATAGCACAGTGTGGATAGATAAATATTGTGTGAGTGCTTTGCCTTGCTTTTATCTTTGACAGCTCATGAGGTAATAAATTTTCTAGATTTTTCTAGCTTTTCTATGCAGATGGGTGTTCTTGAAGTTCAAGAAAACTCAGGTAATTGCATGGAACAGCTCACCACAAGCAATTAGCATGCACTAATTCTCCTTTAACTCTTTCTTTCTTCACTAAGGCACATTTGTAACAATAGGACTAAGCAACATGAGTTTAGTCTATCATCTACTGATTTTATCATTTACATGGTCATTAATATATATACAAATACTAGGGAGTACCAGGAATTTCAGTAATTATTCAAAGCAGAACTTTATGTGGACTCTAACCAAGCAGGTCCTGACCTGTGGTTGATGGACTCTTGATAGCCCCAGCAACCTATGGCCATCCTGGAGTCCCTCTGAACATCGTCACTTACTACCTTGCGTGGCTATGGTTTATGCCGGGGGCCCCAAACATTTTTGCAATACTAGACTGCTCTTAATCCTCACAATTTCATGTGTGGCCCATCACCAAGCCTTTAAGTAAAAGTGTTGTTGCTGAAAGCTAAATTTGCCCATTCCAGTGACACCCAGGTGTTTTACCAATAGGAAAAACATGTTACGCTTTACTGAAGACAGTGTGACCACAAAAGCTGGCCAGTCCTGGTAACCTGGTAACACTTTGCAAATGCACCCAGTGTGCATTTATAGAAATCTGGAACTTACTCGCACTGATGCATTTCCCTGAGGGCAACAGCCATGTGGAAGCATTTGAAAAGTGGGAAGGAGATGTAAATACAGTAAATGTTCATGCTGACTGTTTTCTGATTTGGAACTTTTTATGTGCCTTATTATGCAGTGTTTAGTCAGTGTCTAAATAAAAGAAGTTATGCCTAAATATCAGGAACCAAGGACCAGCATTTGTGTCACGCCCAGTGTGGGTCCTGACCACACTGCAAGATGCATAGCGGTGAACTAAACCACTTATGAACAAGGGTAACATGCTCCCACTATACTATGTTACGTTGAATAAAAACTTGGAGGGTTTCTTCAGAGGTCCTCATGTCTAAGTCCCTCATTAAGCTAGTGATGAAATTCACTAAAAAAAAAGAAAATGTAAACGCAAAGAGAGTTCCCCTTGTCCCTGTTCCAGGTACCTTCTCGTGATAGAATCAGAAAACATGAATGACTTCAAATGAGGGAGGCTCAGAGTGCAGGTGCCCAAAGAGTTACAATTTTTGTCAGTGAGCTCCCCCACAAGGCCTTAGGCAATGTTAGATGTCTCTTTTCTGGTACAAATAGCTGTAGATTTGTCTTATTTTACGAGCTAATTCAGATATTGTTTTCTGGTGCTTTGCATATTGCCAAAACAGAGATGTTACATCTGTTCAATTTAGAATTCCTAATTCAGGCTTACAGCCAAGCTTCAAACCAGTTTTGAGGAGTTAGCAGAATTAAGCAGTGACTTACTGCTTTGTATTTTGAAAATGCTATTTATTTTAATACATTTGTCAATGCAAGTACTAAGTAAGTTTTTAGTATGATCATTCTGAAAAGTCCCCTCTCAGAACACTATTTTCCCAAATTATGTAGTCTGTGATAAATTATTTTGAACATTTTTGCATAAATCAAGCAGCTCAGCTGAGTCTGAGGCCACAGTAAATGATGTCTTTATATTACTTTGCACACTAATTACTGTAATAACTGTTACACTATTGTTGTCCATACTACTTCAGACTTCACAGAGGTTATAATTCAGTTTTAATAGTTTAAAACAACTCTTTTGTTTCTATTTAGTATGTTATATTTCTGAATGCACAAATAATTTATTTAAATAAAGGTATATACAAATATGATGAAGGAAAAACTCTACAGAATTCAGTACAATGGCTGCATGCACTGGGAATGATGCTATGATTTGCTTCATAGGCGTGGAGTATGAACTGAAAACTAGGAAAAGTTTTGATGGTGTGCTGAAAATCCCATCACCACATCGAAGGGTCTTCAAACCTGCAATACATATTATGAATAAAAAAATCCATTACACACATTTTCAAGCCTCTTCTGAACAAACCAAAGTTAGAGGTACCTAAAATTTTCATGTTAATAATAGCAGCAATAAGGAATACATATGCATATTTGCAGTTGAAGATTGGATATGCAACTCTCACCAAAGCAAAGGCATTCTGGGTGGCCAAAAGTCTATACTTTGGTACCAGAACTTGACCCTCCATACTGCTGCCCTGGTGCCATGTTTTACACCACTGAGGCTCACTGCAAAGCTGCTTTATGCATCTATCAAATCTAGCTAGAAAACTATGTTGAATATGTTGAAATACAAATATTTTTTAAGAGATATTTTTCACTCTAACTCAGGAGTAAACAATTTCCAAAGAGAATTCACTGAACCAAACAAAATCATGTCATGCTGTAAGCACCTTCGAACAAAACTGAAGTTCACAGCCACCATCCTAAAATATTATCATGGTATTCCACTGCTCAATATCAAATGTTTGAAGTGTGTTGAAAGGGGTGCTGAGGGCAGGATTTGATCCAGAGGTCCTCTGCTTGCCAACAGCTGTTCTGTCTACACAGAAAGAAAGTCAACAAGTGGGAGAACATGGAGAAAGGCCAGGGGAAATTATTTGCCATAATTTTTCTTATCTTAAAATTTGGGCATCTAGTCTTGATTAATCATCTAGTCTGCCTGCACAGTCACTGCAGACACACTGACACCTTGAGAGGGCAATTGATATCCTGCCCATTTTAGTATGGAAGGCTCATTTTGGAGGTACCCATCCTTCTGATTGACTGCAAAGGCAGCCTAGACAACCACTTCACACTAGATGCCTAACTTTTAAAGAGGCAGTTTTAGGAGAGATGTATCCTGTTACTAAGTATTAAATATTTTCTCATGACTTGACAATATCAGAAACATGCCACAGCACATGTTTTTGTCATGAGAACTTACTCGTACTCAGGTCAAGGTGCTTCCTTTTTTTATTCCTTAACTTCCTATTTTTTAACTGGTTTCTATAAGAATCTCTCTAAACTTTCTTCATATAGTCAGACATACACCTGCAAAATACTTTGGGGCATATTTTAGTCAACAAAAGCGAAATGTCAGGTCAGACCAGTCAACCTGAATACAATTAAGTTGTTTATTAATACCTCAGTGTTTAGTGATGAAGTTCAGTTCCTGAGAACTCTTGAAGTGTGTCTCTCTGTCACTGATTCACTGAGTGCAAATTACATCTGCTCCGTAACTGGCTGATGATATAACTATTTCTAAAGCATATACTTTCTTGATTTAAGTTCAGAATAATACCAGCTTGCCTTTAATTCATTCAGTCTGGCTTCCTCCAGGATGAAGGCAGCTCTATTGTACCTGGGCATATTTGCTGTGTGTCCAGCTGTCCACCCCTGAGTGGCTCCCCTAACCTCCCCATCAGCTTTCAAATCCCCTGGACGATTTCAACCAAGTCAGAGAGAGGTACAGATATCTCAGAAGTATTAAGTTCCTATGTGCCATGAAACACAGGACTGAACAGAAAGATTTCATTATGTCCTCATATGGAGGAAAAAGCTGGAGCAGGGTTCAGAGTCCGTACAGGGTTTTATCCTAGAAAACATATCCACAGGAAAATAGACACATTGTTCCCAGTACTCCCATAATTGTCATTGATGAATGACAAATACCACACTCAGTTTAAAGTACTGTTACAGGGGGTCTGAAATAAAAATCTGTTTCTCATCAATTCTTGATCTTAAATGCAGACTAGTTCGTTATTTTGCTCATGAGTTTTTGCTCCCCGGTGTGTTATAAACAGTATTATTGAAACAACAATAATAACCATAAAGTTCTGTTAGGAAGGAGTGAAAAATATAGAGAGTATTAGACTTTGTACTACCCTGTGTGTTGCCTCAAATTCATGGCAGCGGAAATTTTCTCTTATGTGAGGGCTCTGCCTCGTCATTATCAAACATGAAATAGTCTAATACATTTCACTGCACTCCATGCGGTTTTTTACATAAGCATCTGCAGAGAAAACTGCATCCCCACAGCTGTGGTTAGTCATCAAACCATAAGTCAGTGGCGTTCCTACGCGCAGAACCACAAGGCTTATGGACAACCTCCCTTGACAGCACTAGAAATTTTGGTCACCCTTCAGTGACAAGATCACACCATAAGTTCAGTGCTACAGACTATTACGCTTAAGTACTTAACTAGTGTAATTGAGCCTTTGCACACCTGATGAAAGTGCAGAGCATTTGCTTGTAGACTCCTGAGATGACTATTGCGTAAAACATTTATTTCTGCAGTACAAGTATTATCAGCAATCTTCAGGCTACCAGTAAAAGCTTAAACTGACCTCATTCATGCTTGATTTTGAATAAAATTAAAAACAGTATTTTCTTTCATGAGCCAAAACTCCCCCTGCATCTTATTTTTTCAATGTACTTCTTTTTCAACAAAACTTCTTCATACATACCTGGATCTAGGAATATTTTCTGTGCTTTCCCTCAACAAGAGGTCTGAGATCAGTGTCTCTGGACTTGATCTCTTTCCATATCTAAGGAAAGAGGAAAACAAAAGTGTATTTTTGTATATGTCAGTTTTTAAAAGTGAAGACTAAGCACAGAACCATTAGACAAATCTTGTCAGAAAAACTGAACAGAGCAGACACAAATACAACTTTCTGGCAAGTATTTTAACTTAACTTGACTTAACCATGCGAGAAAATGTTCATTCTTTAGAATTTCTTTGGATATATTTTTTCTATAATCATGTTACATGACAGTATTGAGAAACTTTGAGTATTTCTCCATTTGATGGTTGTTCCTGGATACTGTAGGACCTTGCACCTTCCTGATGAGAGCATGGAGGAAAGGGGAGGAAGCTGCGCATGACATGACCTCCGAGCATGTCAAACCCAGTTGCATCATCTTATTAACTTTTGCATTGTTCTAGATGATACTGTATTGTAAACAAGGAATCAATTTTATTGATTAAGTGAATAGAAACTAACTCAGATAGGCCACATTATTCGAGGAACTAGTCAAGATTTTTTAAGATAACTAGTACATTTGGGGCTGTCCACCTTAGGTTGTAAGAACTGAGCTACCCCAAGGTAATCATCACTTTTGAACTACGTAGCCATGGGAGAGAAAACTTTCTGAATCAGAGCTCTTCTTTGATTAAAAGAGATATCACCAGCTACCTTTCTCCTATATTTTTCACAGCAGCTGTCTTTCTATTGTTTTGGGGTTTTTTTACATTCTAGATACTATACATCGCTGAATAGCTAAAAGTACTGCAATTCCTGGTTCTTGGGAAGGAATGTGCTCTTTTTTCCTGAGAAAACAGAAGTGACAATGAGCAGCCAGACTGACAGACACGTCTGCACTATAAGGATTCATTAGCATAAGAGTGATAACTATAAGCAAATGCTCCCTTGGCTGAAAAGAATTAAGATCATGGTTTGTAACTTCTGTATGTAATTAGCTTGAGTCACAAAGTACAATAACACATAACAGCTTTGTGAATGCCACTTGAGTGAACATCTGATTTCAGAGAAATCAAAGGTGTAATTAAGGACTTAGATTTTATCCACTGCTATCAAGATGTTTTTCCAATGACTTGATCTAAATTTGGGGGAGGAGGGACCAAAAAACCTTCCAAAACTATTTTTGAAAAGCTAGTAGTTTAGTTGTACCTGTGGATGGCATGACTTACTGAAAAGTGGGAACACATCTCACTTTTCAATCATTTTATTCAATTTTTTGTATTTTTACATTGACAATCATTTTAGTACATCACCTATGCCAAAGAAAGACAAATAATCACTTTCAGATTTTTAAAGTAAACTTCTTAGTCTAAGCTGACAGAAAGCAGGTATCTGAAAAAAGCAAGCCAGACATAGTAAAATGCTATTACTGTAATGCAATCAAGCATGATGCTGAATCAGATACCTTGCACTTCATCACCACAAAGGGATTTCTTTCTCTTTCCCTATTCCAATTAATATGTATGTGACCTGGACTTCAACTGAGGTGGAATCTAATTTGCCGTTGTTTTAAAGAAACCAATTTAACAAATCAACATCTTGCTCCAACAGCTTACACTTGGCCAAAACTCCCACTAATCTCTTGGAAAGTTTTGTCTGAGTCCAGAGTGCAGAGCATCAGGCAAATCATGAAGATGACTGTATTGGGGAGATACCTTTTATACAAGTCCCTTCAGCGCTTTGGCTAGATCAGTGCTGCTACCTGTGCTGGATGGACCCACCACATTCTCACCTAGCAAAGCTGCACACAAGGAGATTGCCAACTGCAACCAACTGGGCTGGCCAAGGAGCAGCTGCCCTGCCTATGTTTCAAGCCATTTCCAGCAGAAATGGCCTTACTATTTTGCTACAGCACAGAAGAACCACAGATGCAAGAGCAAGCTACAAGACATAAAAGAAAGAGAGGCTGTATGCAAGAGGGAGTACAGATAGCAGAAGGAGGGGTGATTCAAGGAAAGATGGGCTCCAAAAAAAGCCCCTGAACAGTGCAGTAGAGGGTATGAGTCAAGGACCACAGGATGGTTTTGAGGACAGAGTTGGGACTAATCCAAAGACACAAAGATATCTGCAGGGTAGGGGCCTGCATCTGTGTTGGTCACCTTAGGTTCTCTTTATATTCATAAAGACCTGGCACCTAAGGAACAAGGGATCTCATCCAAAATGAGAAGTCTGAAACGGGCATGGTGACTTTCACCATACAAGTATGTTTCCCTCAGCTAACCTTAAAGGGGTATAAAGCTGATGGGCACAGATGTCTAGAACTAAGTGAGATGGATCTAAAGGAGAAGCATTTCAAAGGAGAGAGAGAGAGCAAAGCAGCCACACAGACAAGGGCTAAAGATGAGACAACTGTCTGGAAGGAAGAAGCTTCACGGGAGCTGGGGTGAAGACCCTGTGGGTCATATCATCTAAGAGGGGAATGACATTCAAATGCTTTGGTTAGGTCAAAAGCAGAAGCCAGGAGGATGAGCCAGAAGGTTATTCATGAGAAAAACATCAAGTAAGACTAAACAGAAAAAAGCATCAATCTCATCCTTTCCCAATGTGCTCTTACTGCTCCACCTCACCAGTTGCACAGTGACCAGGCTGCAGGCACCATATCTGGTGAGGGGCTGAGCACAGCTTGCTCACACACCCTCAGGAGGAGTAGGACGAGTCTCAAGTCCCCTCATCTCCCCCGTGATACAGGACTCCAGAGCACCACCAAGCACAAAATGCAGAGACAAAAAGCTGAAATAAGACAGCAAGCCTCGAGCACCTCTGCTGAAACAGACCAAATTATTCTTAGACCAGTTCAAAATGCTTCAGAAGTTATTGATTCATTTCGCAAGGGACTGTGTTACTGCTGAAACACAGAACCTCCAGGAGCTCAGCTAAGCTTTTCAAATGGAGATGGCAATTACTTTATTTCTGCACTGTTGATTCAACACACAGTGGTAACAGTACATCCTATTTTATTTTTTTTTTTTAGTTAATCTATGTAGTCAACTTTAAAACATGGATCATGAAATTGCTGTTGTAGTGGGTTTTTTCTGCCAGCTTGTACTTCCAGGCCAGTTCTGTTCCCTTTAAATATGAGGGGGTGGGTGGGAAGTGTACATGAAACCTGAAGAACAAAATTTGAATACTGAATTGTTTCATCCACCAGCAACAGTAACTATTTTGATTCCTTTCAGAACTCAAATCCACACTAAAGGATTAAATCAGTCTCATTCTTTGTGCTGTGTACTTGCACCCCAGAAACAGGAAAAAAGCTACACAGTCACCATTAAAGCAAGTGGAGGTTGAATACAGAAGTAATTCACATTTGGTTGGCTTGGGGGCTTTTGTTTGTTTGTTTGTTTTTAAATATGACCTGGATTTGGACAGGAATCACCTTAGATATCTAGAGATGAAAAACAAATGAAGACATGAGCGATCAGCCTGGCGATCCCACCACACACAAGGGAAAAGAGCAGCAGGGGCAGACTTCAGGTTCGGATTACTTAAGCAGTAATCCAGAAAAAAAGTTAGCCGAGCACAGACTGTCACACAGGAGCATGCCATACACATGAAAAAGCTGTGAATATTGCTTTAGAAGTCCAGGCCAGAAGAACTGTCTTTCTATCAGTCTCTTCATCTGTGTTATGCTATTAGTGCGCTGGCAGACCATGTTCATGGGTTTGCTGGGAAAGCTCTCAGTTACGTGATAGCCTCCCTTCTAATTTGATTCTTCAGACTTCTAGAAGGACAAATGAAATCCTAATTTTAGACCTCTCCTCTGTTTTTGATATTAAAGAAATAGATAAAAATGTCAAAGCTATTCTGGGTCACACTGATCAGGGACCTCAGGGGAAACTTTTATTAATCACACAGTCTGAACTGGATAGATGCTCCCAAAGAATGATTTTTTTCTTATAACGATTTGTACTTTTTTTCCAAACTGCACCTTTACTCCTACTTTAAGAAGCAGAGCCATCCCCAGAAAGCCAGTTTAGAGCCACGCAGGTTCGGGTCACGCTCTCTTCTCTTTTCTCTTTCAGCTTGGGCTTGGGTTCTTGCTTGTGCTCTTGAGAGTGTTTTTGTTAAGATTAGTGGGTTTTTTGGCACTGACAGCTGCATGAAGTGGCTGGCACACCACAAAGCATCAGGACTACTACAAGTCCTCAGCAAGGCTAGAGGGGCACTTATTATCATCAAAATCTTCACTAGAGTCAGTGGCAGCAACAGAAGTGGGAAACTGCTCCTACTGCCTTATCTAACTCTTTCCAGCTCCCAGGTTAGTTATGTTTTCTCTCTCTTTTGGGGGGCTCTCCCTGTGCACGCTGCCCCGCAGTTCATGTTCCTGCCTGCCAGCATGTCTGTGCCAGGGCTAGAAGGAGCTGAGAGCAGAGCAGCATTGACACCCATGCCCCTTCTGTCAACTTGGATGGTGGAAATCCAGCTCTGGACTCAAAGGCGACACAGGGGGGCATGGCTGTCACTGTCTGAACCACGTGTGGTCTGTGCACCACATCTTTCTCCGTGGCGGTGGTGGAAGCAGGGCGAAACCCCCAGGTGCGAGGGGACACCCCATTTCCTCCCCTGAGCCTCGCCAAGAAAGAAGGCAGCCCGGGGAGCAGGGAAGGGGGATACTGGCCGGGCCGCTCTGCCTACCTCTGCCTGGTGATGAGGTTGATGTAGTGCCTCAGCGCCGAGTAGTATCTGGCCATGTCCTCTGCGGGGGCGTCCTCGCCGGGGCTGTCCGGTTTGGAGGGGTACGCCTCTGCCAGCGTCCCCAGGCAGACCAGCAGCGACAGGGCGAAAGTCAGCACCGACACCCACAGCCTCACGGTGCCCTGCATCTGCACGGAGCGGTGGGATGGGGGAGAGCCGCC